>SNQJ01S0027682.1:0-11848 GCA_010110895.2 Picea sitchensis
CTTTATTCTCCCATAGTTTGTCATGATACTCGTGCATGGGTTTTTCTTGGGCTGGATTCCAAGCCCATCTCATCAAGGGGAATAGTGTCATGGAACATACCACATCCATGATATATGCTGACATGAAAAACGAGGACGATTTCCCACTTGCCTTCTGCTCCCGATACTCTGTGACCCTGTTGGCCAAACTATCTGAGAGCATCTTTGCCCAATTAAACGAGCAACCTTCTGCAACCCGAAATATGAGAGGCACCCACGCGATGTAGAAATTTGATGTGTCTTCTCTCCCAAATAGTCGGCATGTCATCATGGCCACATATTTATACTGTGGCTCCAAAGAAGTGATAGAATATACGCCCTGGTCATTTGCTCTGAATTTCGCAGCGCGCGAAACCCAATCTTTAATCAAACCGGGCATGGTTTTGTCCTACTGGGTGCACTCTTTCTCTTTGAATTCCTCCAGGATCTCGGCACCATATGTATATTCAGACGTCGAAGGTAGCTTGTACATGGTTTGTAGATGCTCGGGCCTAAAAGTTCCGACAGTAACTCGCTGGTTGTTTATGATCGTCCTGGTAGGTAAGTCTACGTGATCCAACACCCACCGGATCATGTCGTAATACGGAAGCAACCGTGGCCTGGTTGCTACTCTGTGCATCCCGGACTGGACGATTATCTTGTATTTGGTGTGTAGATTATCCTTTTCGATGTCGTCGGAGTCATCTGAGTAATCTACCAATTCTGCTTGCAGAACATTTGACACAAATGACCAGTCAGGGATCGACTTGACACTTCGGGGTGAAGTATCGGAGACATTGTCTGAGCCTTGTCCCGCGACTTCAACATTCGCCTTTGCTGCTTTCCGCGGAGCCATGGCCGCAGTTTGCGTTTTCGCTCTCCTTCGATAGAACTGTGTATACATGCAGAAAGTAGTTAACTCAGAAACGATGAGCTCCGCATGCTATGAAAAATGCATAATGAAACGTAGCTCTCACATATATTTGAAAAAAAGGTAACTTTCAAAACAAGCCTGTCAATTCGAAATTAGAAATAAATTTATACCGTAAAAATCCGATCTTACGCATAGATTTACCTTATCTTCCCATTAATGTCATAAATTTTGGCGGTTTGACAGTCAGTCGGAGTATGGAGATCAAAAATCTACTTCGGGAAATGTGCAAGCCTCGATGCGTGGGACATATCTCGTTTTATTTTAAATTATCAAAACTTAGCAACGTTAATAACTTTCTCGCTGTTCGTTGTATCGTGGATTTCCTTTTAAATTTTTTAGTCTTCAACTCGCGAGACTGCGAGGACCGATTTTGGCTTAATTAACAGTAATATCGATTTAGAGCATCATTAATTTTATAATCAATTTATTCACCATATCATGACTCGGAACTTTGAAGACAAGTTTCTGGGAGGTTAGTACGCCGAGTCGCGAAACTGCGAGATGGTGATAATTAAGACTCAATTAGGGGGAAGAAAATCTTAGATTTGACAGTTAATTAATCACGCTATAATTACGTCGCGACTTCGTGAGTCGGGGTTTTAAACGCCGTAACTTTCTAAAAGATAGTGCCGAGTGGCGAAACGCCGAGAACAGATTTTAACCATGGTTAGCCCTTTTGCCTTTACTCCTTGACCAGGGTTAGCCCGAAGGAACCTCGTGTTCTCATCTCTCGGAGCTGTAAACCTAAAAATTCGAACTTGGCGAACGCCAAGGCGCGAAACCCCGACGATGTCTAATCACTGAGTTAAGAGATTTGACCCTGGTTACTATCTTGAGTGAAAACTTAAACCGACTTCGCCGTTTCGTGACTCGGGACGTGTGAATTCATGAGTTATCGTAGTCCGACTTGCGAGATCCCAAAGTAAAACAAACAGAGCGACATTCTTACGAAAGTGGATTTGTTTTGAGAGTAGAAAAGCATCGTTGCTTATGTAATAAGGTTGCAGAGTTTTCAAAGTCTCGGGGGAAAATCAAAAGACCATCTTTAGATTTCCAGTATCAAAAATTGAAAATTGTGAAGGGTAAAGATAAAAACAAGGGTGGCTCCAACATAGGCTCCAACTAGGGATCCCACCTTCCTATGAGGAGGGAAGAACAGTATACCATGTGCCAATATTGGGTAAATGGAGTCAAAAACTCAAACGTGCAGAAAGATTCCAAGGAAAAAGGATCGAAGGGGGGGAAAGACTACGCTCTTTACCTCGAAAGGTTTTTCGAAATCAGATACTCTTTCTAAACACAATTGTAGTCCCTTTCACAATTTTCCCTTTCCCACTACTAAATTTGGGTATGTTTTAAGACAGTCGAAACGACCCTAGGAGATTCAACAGATCTTGTGATTCTCAGCTTGCATCAAAAGAATGAGATTATATATTTTTAAATTGGGAAGTCCCGTCTGAATTTGGGGTGTTGATCAGGTTTTTAGAAAGCATTGATTACCAGATTAGAGTGATATTCATGTATAACAACCTTACAGATATCTCAGACATTGCTTCACTGCCAGCGAGCCTGTTCAGTACCCCGGTGAAGTTGTCTGACCCCTTTTTACTGAATTTCCTTTCACCACTTCGGAAAATATTTATGCATTTAAATGCTGAGACGAGTGCAATCATTTCTGAATTTCATTTCATCCTCTTCCTGGACTATATGGGGGCAATCATTTCTGAATTTCCTTTCACCACCTGTCTTGTAATTTACTTTTTTAGCACGAAGATGGGGGCAATCAGTTTGTATCAGGGCTTATATCTGTGTAATATTTTGCATCAGAGGTCTGTCAACTCATTTTAATTACTTGGTACCAAGCTTCCCTTGCCCTACACAACACCTTTGTTCTTAGGGGAAAAGGAAATTTTTTTTTTTAAGGGGCATCCCGTTTGAGCAAGCTTTGATTCTTTCGACATTGTTGAAAAACCTAGGAAAGTTAAGATCGCTCTAAACTTTCCTTCACTTAGCAGGAGATCAAGTAGTTGTGAAGACCTGCTTTCCTATCAAGATCTGTTTCGAAACCCTCGAGGTTTAAAATGAAATACTTTTATCTTTTTGTGATGGAACGAAAGGATGGGAACTGGTCAAAAGTTAGACCCGGAGACATACATGGGACCAGGTAGCGATTTGTTGACTGAAAATATGGAGGTCGAAACAAGTCAAGACTGACTCTTGTAGATAACTTTGAGGTTAGTTTATTTCGACCGACCATTTTTTATTTAGTGTATCGTTCAATTTATTTTAAAACAAAGATTACCAAACCAAGCAATGATCCTGCTGTCTAACAATTTGTATTGCAGTTTGAAAGATGTTACCTTGATTTCCCTTAACAGTCTTTCATAGCATATATTTTTGAGAAAGTTTATTTTTACCTTTTTATTTCACTTTCTTTGCGTAATACGAAACTATTTTAGGTATCACCTGTTTTATGCCGCTCTATTTCTGACACCGACCTGCAAATTGCTTTTCCAGCTAGTTTCGTCTGCAGCTGGAATCCTGTAAAAAACAAATACGAATCTTATTAGAAATGTGTCGAGAGTTTAGGAATTAAAATAAATGTTTAAATGAAAATATACGTATGTACAAAAACACACATAATGAAATTAATTTATTTACGATTTTTTATTTTTTTTGAATCTGACGACTGTTACATCATGTAATGCTTTAGATATCGCCCGTTGACAGGGGTGCTAAGAAATTCTCCATCTATATTTTCCATAAGAAAGGAATTTTTCCCTTCTGGAGCCGAGACCTTGAATGGTCCATACCAAAGGTGATCAAATTTGCTCTGTTTCGCGGCTTCTTCCCTTCTAGCATCCCATCTTAATACTAAGTCACCTGGGAGGAATTATCTGTCTTTTTCCTTGAGGTCGAACAATGCTTTCTTATCATCTTGATATTTCTGCATCTTTTCATCAACTTCAACTCTATGTTGTTGAACCTCAATCAACTGATTAATTCTCCTGGTTACGTGATTTGGTTCTTCATTTTGATCCTGTCATAACATCATCACTGGTAATGCTAGGTTTATAGGTAGAACAACATATGTGCCATAGACCATTTGAAAAGGCGAAATGTTGATAGACCTTTTAGTGCTGATGCGGTTTTCCCATAATGCGTATTTCAAGTGCACATGCCAAGACCTTTTATTTTCATCTAGTACTTTCTTGATTATGTTCACCAGGCTCTTGTTAGATGATTCGGCTAATTCGTTTCCCTGGGGGTAATATGCAGTGGAATGGCCGAGAACGATATTATACTTCTGATAGAAGCTGATCATAGCCATAGATTTGAAGGCCTAGGCATTATCGGTAACTATTTTTCGGGGACACCCGAATCTTGACAAGATATTGTCCTCCAAGAAATCGATTACTACCGAGTCTGTTGCCATTTTGGTTGGAATGGCTTCCACCCACTTAGTAAAATAATATGTAGCTGTTAAAATCCACTTATGTTGAGCACTGGAATGGGGATTAATTTCCCCTATGAAATCTAGACCCCATTGTTGAAATGGAGCTTCGGCTTTGACTGGAACGAGTGGCAGTGCAGGGAGTTTCTGTTTACTAGCGAATATTTGACAAGGGTTGCAAGTACGCACTTTGGAATTGACGTCCGAAAATAGTTTCGGCAAATAGTATCYGGCCCTCAAGGTCTTGTAGGTTGTGGCTCTCCATGCGTGGTGTCCTCCACAGACTCCTTCGTGAAATTCCTCTATAACCCGTGGAGTTTCCGACTCAACCAAATAGACTAGTAGGGACCCGAGTGGATCCTTCCAGTATAGCTGATTTTCGGCGATGCAATATTTTACAGCATGAAGTTTTAAAGTTCTGCATTTGGCTGGTGATAGCCCATCTGGACATCTCAGGTTTAACAAGTAGAACACTATGTCTTTATACCAGCCTGACGATATGAAATTTTCTTCGACCTTGCTTGGATCTGCCTGGTCATCCGTCTCGTGTAGGTGTGCGTCTTCGTCTTCCCCTTGGAGGCAATTAATATCAAGAGCTCTAAGATTTGACTCAGCCAAGAGTTTGGCCAGACCCTGCCCCTTTATTAATTTAGTCGGCTTGACTTCTAGATCAAATTCTTGTATTTTAGCGAGCCAGTACGCTCCTTTTCCGTCACTATCTGGCTGTACCAGTATATCTTTCACAGCACTGGTTGACACATATGCAATAATTTTCGAATGCAGTACATAGGTTCTGAATTCTTTTAGCACTTTTACCATTGCGTACGCCTGTTTCTCTATTATGTCATACTTTAGTTCGGCGTCTCAAAGGCTCTTGCTGAAAAACGCGATCGGTCGTTCGAATCCTTCGTCATCCTTTTGCAGGAGCACCGCGACGATAGTATGTTCAGAAGCAAACGAGAAGATGAGGAAATTTTTCAAGTAATTTGGGCTTGCTAACACAGGTGCCTCGCTGATGACTTTTTTAATATGAGCAAACGATGCTTTAGCCTCAGTCGTCCAATTTACTCTGCTATCTTTCTTCAACATTACTGTGATCAATTTGACAATCTCAGCAAAATTGGGGATAAACCTTCGTAAAAAATTTATTGTACCTAAGAAAGATTGAATTTCTTTTACGTTTCTAGGAATATTTATAGTTTCTATTGCTTCAATCCTCTTAGGATCAATCCGGATCCCATCCTTAGATAGGATATGCCCCAGAAGCTTACCTTCCGACATCACGAAATGTGATTTCTTTGGGTTCAAAGACAGACCATACCTGCGGCATTTTTCGAAATTCTGTTTTAGATGGATCAAATGTTCTTCATCGGTTTTAGAGAAAACTGTCAAATCGTCGAGGTAGATGACTACGAACTTGTCTCTTTCTCCTACGAAAGCAATGTCCATAGCACGCTGGAATGTAGCTCCTACATTCATCAAACCAAACGACATTTTATCATACATGAATGTACCCCATGGAGTGGTGAAAGCAGTTTTTTCTCTGTCTTGCTCGTTCATGGCGATTTGGTTATACCCAGAGAACCCATCTATCATAGACATTCGATTTGCTCCAACTACCTTTTCTAGGACATGGTCCATTTTGGGGAGCGGATAATTATCCTTAAGAGAAGACTTATTCAAATTTTGGAAATCCACACACAGTCTAATTTCTCCGTTCTTTTTCCTGACCGGGACCAAATTTGCCACCCAGTCTGAGTACCTCAGGGGTACGATTATTTTCGCATTTAAAAGCTTCTTAACTTCCTTTTCAATCACGGGCAACAAAATGGGGTTAATTTGCCTGATATTTTTCCTAAACGGCTTGACCCCGGGCTTCAAAGGTATCTTGTGCTCAATTATGGAAGTGTCATACGTTCTAAGCTCATCATAGGACCAGGCGAAGACATCTTTGTACTGTCTGAGTAGGTCTCTGTACTGGAATTTTACCTTGGGAGGGAGGAACTTAGATATCTTTACTATCCTGGATTCTTTCTCAGTTCCTATATCGCAGTCCTCCACTTCTTCTGGTTGGGGCTGCAAAGTGGATTTCATAGGTACGTCGTTCTGATCGAAAAGTCTTTCTAAAGGAATTAAGCCTTTTGGAATTTGGTTTTTTTAAGGACCAACATACGATGATCCGCTATTTTTTCTCGGAAGGTTTCARGATCTTCCCCTTCTTTCATAATCCACATCGAGTCATTTTGATTCTCTTGGTCTGGATGAGTTTCAGAGAACTCACCTACTACTGTAAGAAATTTCTTGATTTGTTCGTCATCTTCGAAAACCTACCAGTGTCAGATATTGTTTGGTATAGAGGGTTTGTATCTGATTTCAATGTGATACTTCAGTTTGACGGTAGTGGGAGGAGAAAAGGTTGAAGCTGCCTTGGCCAATGCGTTGGCATGTAGATTTTCTACGCGAGGGATAAAATGGACCTTTACAGATGAGAAAAAGTTTTCCATCAAATCCCAAGCACAATTTCTGTATGTTCTTAGTCTTGGATGCTTGGCTAGGTATTGTCGGTTTATTTGTCTTACTATCAATTCCGCGTCACCGTATACCTCCAAGTTTTCTATATTCAACTTCTTTGCAGCCTCTAATCCTAATATCAATGCCTCATACTCACATACATTATTGGTGTAATCTATGTCCCACTGCAAACGATAGGAGAAAAGAACAATGAACTTACCTTCAGGTGCTACCAAAAGTACCCTAGCACCAGCTCCTTCAGAAGACGAAGCACCATCAAAATACATTTTCCATACACCAGTATTGCACAGCTCATCTGTCAAGGGGATTAACTTTTCTTGCTTCATATCGAGTTCCTCTTGACCTCCATCCAATCCATCATCAAAAGACAAAATGCAGTTTCCCAGATCTTGGTCTGCGATGTAAATGGGGAAGTTGTGTGGGTTTTGGGGATCACTGACCATGTACGCTAATCTTGTCTCCCTGTATAAATGAGTGAATTGACCCCCAAACATAGGGATTGTGGCGTAAGACATGTCTAACTGAAGGGAACCTCCCAACTTGGCCCTCCATGACCTAGACAACAACATACCGTACTTAGGGGGGATATCGGCGATAATCACATCCATCAGGATACTTTTAACAGGGATCTGCGCTAGGGTAACTACCAGATCCTTTATCATCCCCATGCATTTAACCTTCCTTGAATCAAAAGAATACAGATTTCTGTAAGGTCTCGTGATCTGGAGACCGAGCTTCTCCATTATAATTTTGGGCATAACATTATGAGAAGCCCCGGAGTCTAACATACAATTATGTAACAACTGGTCATGTATATTCAGAGTGATATAAAAAGGAGCGATGTTGTCTTTGGACCCTTCAAAATGAGGACCAAAGGTGATGTTAGGTCTGTCATCTTCCAGGTTGATAACATCAGACTGACTTTCTAGCTCGTAGACACCCATCGCTTTGGCAATTTGCTTCCGATAAGCTGGGTTTTTTGCTAATTCTACCAAAGGAATCGGTATTTTAATCTTGTTTAACTCATTTTCAAAACTGAAAGATGTGTTTACCTTGTCTGTTTCTTTGGTTGAGATTTCCAAATTTTTCCTTTCCGACTTACTTGTCTGGATCGCTTTATCACTCGTGATCCTAGTTGAAGACGTAACGTCATCTTGTGTTTGAGTTTCAACTTTTTTCACCTCGGATTCTTGAGTGTTTTCTAACTTAGTTTTGTTGTTGGGTAACAAGGTCTCCTCCGAAGGTGGTTCATAAGCTTGACTTTTTTGAATGATTTTCATAGGTTGATTCATTGAGGTAGGCTTACTCTTAGATCTTAGGTTGTACTTTGGTTGAAACTCGGACATTATCATCTCTGTTTCTGGTTGAGATACACGGGGATCAGTATGATCACCTTCTTCATCCTCATTAGATGGTTGTGGGGTGTTCAAATATTTTTCATAGTCTTCACGAGTTAGATACATCTGCGAACAGTCATCACCGAAATTCGCGACTTCATCTTCCGAATCTCCGAAATCTTGGAGGTCGTTTGCTCCTATAAAACTTTCGTTCTTTAGTGGAGCTTGTATTTTTTGATCTTCGTTCTTTATTTGTCTCTGTTGATTTTGGGGATTTGGGTTTCTCCTGAAATCCTTTTTATTATAAGAATCAGCCTTAACCTGATCCAACTCCATCCTAGAGATTTTGTTGGAAAGCTCTTTAATTCTTCGGGCCATATCATCTACTCTGCCATCAGTGTATCTATTTGAGCCCGAAGGACCCGCTGGTTCCCTATAGCGTCTATTCTCGCAGTTGACCATTTTGACTTTAGCTTTTAATTTTCCTGAAGCCATCATATTAGATTCTATTTCGATAGCATCGTCTTGCATTCTATTTAGGGTGGCTCCTCTTCTTTCTCGCAAAAGAAGTGCGAAATCCGGCTCAAAAGCTCCTGTGAAGGTTACTTTGGCTGAGGGTTCGGAGGGTTTAACTGCAGCTGGAATCTTATTATACAGTTTGTTAAATCTCATAATAAATTCCATAACTGTTTCTGAGCTCTTTTTCTTTAGGGACCCAAACTCGGTAAGATAATATAAATGATCTTTTCGCTCTCCCCATTGTCTGAGGAAAGCATCTTCCAAAGCGTCATATGACAGGATAGAAGCTGCGGGTAAGCTCCGAAAGCAAGTTTGGACCTGTCCTTCAAAGGTCTAGACAAGGAGTCTCGAATAAACATCTTCGTTCTCGATACCATAGATGTCTGCGAATTGGTCAAAGAAATTTATATGCTCAGTTGCGGTTAGATCCCCCTTCCCAGTGAACTTAGGAAGATTTTTGATGTAATTTTCAGGAAGATCATGTAGGGGGACGGGTAAAACCAGGGGAGCATATCTCTCTACTACTTTAGCGAATACTCTGCGAGGAGGGACATGGCCTTGACCTCCACCTCCACCTCCAGGAGCACCTCCACCACCTCCTCCGGCGGCTGCCATGGTTAGATTTGGAACTGAAGTTTGGACAGTGTGTAGAGAATATTCTCGGAACACTGGAGAGGAAACTTCAGGAAAAGAAAAAGTATCAAAAGAGGGGGGAAGCAGAGGTGATCATTCAAAAGTTTTCGATGAATTTGATTGTGTAAACTTAGGGTGATCTGTAGAATAAGTTGATAAAAGGATTTGTTTAATCAATTTTCTTGATTTTAAGATTTTTTCCGGATTAGAGATTGGCGAGGTCTGTTTGCTATCCGGGTTTTTTCTAGTGTTCTTACAGCTACTAGCCAGCTTATTTAATGTGGAGTCGCCAAGTGAAAGATAATTTAGCCTTAGAAATTTTTCTGTTCTTGTTCACTATCAACAACAGAAAATGTCACTGTCGTTCTTCCCAGGGAAAAGATTCGTTTCTTTGTCCCTGGCAACGGCGCCAGAAATATGTTGTTCCTGAGTCTGTACTTAAGGATGAAAAGTACAGTGTCAAGGCATCCGAAAGTAGGTGAAAGATGGGTAAGAGATTAATCGTCAACCTTCGGTAAAGGAAACTAGGGAAGATTTCTACATTGGCGTTGTCTAGCTTCCAACTGTTCCTGAGTATTTATATCTTGTTCAATGGCTGCCCATGAACGTTCAAGTTCGTCCCGGTTATTAGCAGTTTTAAGGATTATGTCAAAAATATTTAAGGCGATATGAGTTTGGTTCGATAGTCCGGGTTCGATATTAGGCTATGTCATTGTAGGGACAGTCATGGGGGAATAGTAAGATTAGGAAAGGGTTTAAAAGGAGAGATTGAATGTTGTCTTGATTTGGTCGAAATAAAGAGAATTTTACGCTTTGGAATAAAATAGAAATGCAAATTGAAGGCTCTTTCCTGTAACTCTATTATATTTTAATATAAAGGTGCGAGGTGAGAGAAAAACATTTAGCTACATATAACGCAAGGTTCCTGTCAAAGAGAAAACTCACCTATAAACAGAAGAGGAAATTAGTAAGAAAATAACTGACATAGCAAAGAATATACGTAGAATTCTGAAAGTGCAGATTGGTCGTACACCCGTTGATAGCTAGTGCAGAGGAAAGACAATAAACAAATACAGAAAACTAGAATCCTTTTGTTATAGTAGTGGTCATACTAAAGTATAACAAAGCACGTCAATTATGAATAATGGAATCAAATGAAACATGAAATACAAAGAAACAAACTTGTAACACAGTCTTGACGGAATCGAGAATCTCCAGATTTGCTTATATTAACTTCTTGAATGCAAAAACTCTATTACAATCGACACAAACAAGGTCCAGCCTTGTTTATTTCTTTTTGTGATATATTTATGCAATTTTACAGATCAGTTAGAATCTCAACGGTTACACAAATTCAGTTACAACCGAGAGGAGCACAATCACTCCCTTTCTCCTACTCTATTTTCACTTGGTGCCAGGTGCTCGTCTTTGTGTAGATTCGGTGCAGGCGATACATCTTTCCACAAACTGAGATACGAGTTGCGAAGGTTCCGCTTGACAGTTGGCCTCGGCAAAGTAACATTCTCGGACTAACTGTTGTAGCTTGTCCCCCATTTGTGCATCGATGATGTCGAGGGCACTTAATTGTGCGCTGGAATGAATTAGATGCTTATCAATTCGGGCCATGTTTACCATATCTATTTGAGAGATATCAATCGAATCTCTCTCCTCTTTTTCTTTCAGATCGAGTGAGATATGTTCCACATTTATTTGCATCAATGCTTCTGCATCGCCTCGGATGTCGATATCCAAAAGCTTCCCATCTATGGAGTTAAAAGCTTCTTCTAAAGAGTGGGTTACCTTTTGGACTTGTTCCTTTCCCAGGGCAATGTTATGCTCCCAATATTTCAATAAAATATTGCCTCTGGTTTGTTCAGGGATGGCAACCCCAGGAGCGCCTGCCGAAACCCTATTATTTGTGGCGATTACCGCATCCTGGAAAGAGACCCGAGCCACTTCAACCTCCCTTTCCCTAGCAGTCAGGCTCTTGGACACATGATTCACCAATAGACAGCTCTCCTAGATCTCTCCTATCCTGGCAAGAAAATTCTGCTGTGTCAAAAATATTTTTCTCCTAATCTCGCTGGCTCGAGATTTAAATATGTCGATGTCTAATTCTCTTCTCTCGGCGATTTCTGCCTGAGCCTGCAACTGTTCTATCAGATTTCTCTGTTGGCTCGCAAATAATGTAACTGCGAAGAGCATTCTTATTATTTTGTTATTGGATTAAATCCCCATTGTGGATTAATCATGTCATTATTATTATTATTATTATCATATTAATCCACATTGAGGATTAATCAAGTCGGTAATTGTATAAGGACCAAATCCCCTTTTGCGGATTGGTCATCGGACAATTATAATGTGCAGAATAAGAAGTTGGCCCCAGCAGTTATAATGAAAGGGCCAAATTTAATTATT
>SNQJ01S0027682.1:11858-46720 GCA_010110895.2 Picea sitchensis
TCAAGTTGGAGAGAGGAGAAGAAGGGTGGCGCATCTCTTGGAGGAGGATTTTCTGTATTGGTTGAGTTATCTCTTGAACATTGTATAAGTTATTTATGATAAGGAAGTTTTTGCTGGGTTTTCTTCCCCTAGAGGGTTTCCCATGATAAATTTTGTGTCTCTTGTGGATATGTATTTCTCAGTGATCTTGTTCTTATTATGCTCTTATATTATGAAATGCAAAGAACTATAATAATGGCATAAACATTAACAGACCAAACTTAGGTCCTCCAAGGCAGCAGCCTCAGCTTTGGAATGCCCGAAATCTAATAAAGAATAGGAATTCATCCGAATGGGAAAAGAAGGCCATAACTTCTTTGAGTAACCCTTGAGTTCTTTTCTCACTCCTCCAATTACCATTTTCCAGGACATTTCTCGACAAGACATCTTGTCGGGGATGAACAAGGGTTGCGCATGAGGGGGAACAAAAGCCCCAAAAACTCTAAAATACGTAAACTTTGCATCCACATACCAATCCGCTATGCCACTCAGACTTGTTGCAATGTTGTCTGAGACGCGAGGTGGTGTATGCCCAAAAATAGCGATATGAAGGGGCACCATCACCCAGTTAAAAATCTCATATGTGAAATTTTCTTCTTTATTCTCCCATAGTTTTTCATGATACTCGTGCACGGGTTTTTCTTGGGATGGATTCCAAGCCCAGCTCATCAAGGGGAATGGTGTCATGGAACATACCGCGTCCATGATATATGTTGACATGAAAAACGAGGATGATTTCCCACTTGCCTTCTGCTCCCGATACTCTGTGACCCTGTTGGCCAAACTATCTGAGAGCATCTTTTCCCAATTAAACGAGAAACCTTCTGCAACCCGAAATATGAGAGGCACCCACGCGATGTAGAAATTTGATGTGTCTTCTCTCCCAAATAGTCGGCATGTCATCATGGCCACATATTTATATTGTGTCTCCAAAGAAGCGATAGAATATACGCCTTGGTCATTTGCTATGAATTTCGCGGCGCGCGAAACCCAATCTTTAATCAAACCGGGCATGGTTTTGTCGTACTGGGTGCAATCTTTCTCTTTGAATTCCTCCAGGAACTCGGAACCATATGTATATTCAGACGTCAAAGGTAGCTTGTACATGGTTTGTAGATGCTTGGGCCTAAAAGTCCCGACAGTAACTCGCTGGTTGTTTATGATCGTCCTGGTAGGTAAGTCTACGTGATCCAACGCCCACCAGATCATGTCATAATATGGAAGCAACCGTGGCCTGGTTTCTACTCTGTGCATCCCGGACTGGATGATTATCTTGTATTTGGTGTGTAGATTATCCTTTTCGATGTCGTTGGAGTCATCTGAGTAATATACCAATTCTTCTTGCAGAACATTTGACACAAATGAACAGTCAGGGATCGACTCGACACTTCGGGGTGAAGTATCGGCGACATTGTCTGAGCCTTGTCTCGCGACTTCGACATTCTCCTTTGCTGCTTTCTGCGGAGCCATGGCCGCAGTTTGTGTTTTCGCTCTCCTTCGATAGAATTGTGTATACATGCAGAAAGTAGTTAACTCAGAAACGATGAGCTCTGCATGCTATGAAAAATGCATAATGAAACGTAGCTCTCGCATATATTTGAAAAAACGGTACCTTTCAAAACAAGCCTGTCAATTCGAAATTAGAAATAAATTTATACCGTAAAAATCTGATCTTACACATAGATTTACCTTATCTTCCCATTAATGTCATAAATTTTGGTGGTTTGACAGTCAGTCGGAGTATGGAGATCAAAAAGCTACTTCGGGAAATGTGCAAGCCTCGATGCGCGGGACATATCTCGTTTTATTTTAAATTATCTAAACTTAGCAACGTTAATAACTTTCTCGATGTTCGATGTATCGTGGATTTCCTTTTAAATTTTTTAGTCTTCAACTCGCGAGACTGCGACGACCGATTTTGGCTTAATTAACAGTAATCTCGATTTAGAGCATCATTAATTTTATAATCAATTTATTCTCCATATCGTGACTCGGAACTTCGAAGACAAGTTTCTAGGAGGTTAGTATGCCGAGTCGCGAAACTGTGAGATGGCGATAATTAAGACTCAATTAGGGGGAAGAAAATCTTAGATTTGGCAGTTAATTAATCGCGCTATAATAAGGTCGCAACTTCGTGAGTCGAGGTTTTAAACGCCGTAACTTTCTAAAAGATAGTGCCGAGTGGCGAAATGCTGAGAATAGATTTTAACCATGGTTAGCCCTTTTTCCTTTACTCCTTGACCAGGGTTGGCCCGAAGGAACCTCGTGTTCTCGTCTCTCAGAGTTGTAAACCTAAAAATTCGAACTTGGCAAACGCCTAGGCGCGAAACCCTGACGAGGTCTAATCACTGAGTTAAGAGATTTGACCCTGGTTACTATCTTGAGTGAAAACTTAAAACGACTTCGTCTTTTCATGACTGAGGACGTGTGAATTCATGAGTTATAGTAGTCCGACTTGCGAGATCCTGAATTAAAACAAACAGAGCGACATTCTTACGAAAGTGGATTTGTTTCGAGAGTAGAAAAGCATCGTTGCTTATGTAATAAGGTTGCAGAGTTTTCAAAGTCTCGGGGGAAAATCAAAAGACCATCTTTAGATTTCCAGAATCAAAAATTGAAAATTGTGAAGGGTAAAGACAAAAACAAGGGCGGCTCCAACAGTAACGTCGCACTCTGTCGAACATAGTAACGTTACAATTTGTCAAGCATAGTAACGTCACAATGTCATAAACATAAACTGACATCACAATTTGATGAACATAGACATTTCATCATAATGTGGATAGTAATGTTGCCATGTGATGAACATTAATAGACGTCACAATGTATCGCACATCACCCTGTCATCATAATGTGATGAACATTTTCTCATGTTGCAATGTCATGCCCATATCCCAACGTCACAATGTGACAAACATTTCCAAACGTTTCAATGTGTCAAACATATTAACGTTGCAAGATACCAAATGTAGTAACGTTGCAATGTGATGAACATAGCTCTGGTGTCACAATGTGATGAACATAAACAAATGTCTCAATGTGACGAACATAGCCTTGTCATCACTATGTGACAACCATATCCTCATGTTCCAATGTGACGCTTGTGTCCTCACATTGCATTGCAAATTTTTTTTTTGAAACATTTCAATGGGACGAATAAAACCCATTATCGCATTGTGTTGTACACAATCGAATGTGGAAATGTGACAGACATAGACCAACATTGGAATGAGATTAACATTTCCTCACATTCCATTGTGATGCACATATTTTGATGTCTCATTGTGACTGACATTTCGAGACGTATAAATGTGTTACACATCACCCTATAGTTTCAATGTGATGCACATATCCAGAGGTCACAATGTTTCGAACATAATAAAGTTGCAATCTACCAGGCTTAGTAACATCGCAATGTGACGAACATAAATGGATGTCACAATGTTACAAACATAACCGTATTATCATAATGTGATGAACATATCCTTGTATTCTAATGTGACACATGTATCCTGGCGTTGCATAGTGACAGACATTTCCAAACATTGCAATGGGACAAACACAACCCATTGTCACATTGTGATGTACACAACCGAATGTGGAAATGTGACAAACATAGAGAAACATTGCAATGAGATGAACATTTCCTAGCATTGCAATGTGATGAAAAAACGTTTCAATGTGTCAAACATAGTAACGTTGCAAGATACCAAATGTAGTAACGTCGCAATGTGACGAACATAGCCCTAGTGTCAGAATGTGACGAACATAAAAAAAATGTCGCAAATTGACAAACATAGCCTTGTCGTCGCTATGTGACAACCATATCCTCGTGTTCCAATGTCACGCTTGTATCCTCATGTTTCATTGTGAAAAAAAAATTGAAACACTACAATGGGACGAATACAACCCATAGTCGCATTGTGTTGGACACAATCGAATGTGGAAATATGACAAACATAGACCAAAATTGGAATGAGATGAACATTTCCTCACATTCCATTGTGATGCACATATTTTGATGTCGCATTGTGACTGACATTTCGGGACGTAGCAATGTGTTACAAATCGCCCTGTAGTCGCAATGTGATGCACATATCCAGAGGTCATAATGTGTCAAACATAATAACATCGCAATATACCAAGCTTAGTAACGTTTCAATGTGACAAACAGAAATGGATGTCGCAATGTGACAAACATAACCATGTCATCATAATGTAATGAACATATCCTTGTATTCTAATGTGACACATGTATCCTGGTGTTGCATTGTGACAAACATTTCCAAACATTGCAATGGGACAAACACAACCCATTATCACATTGTGATGTACACAACCGAATGTGGCAATGTGACAAACATAGAGAAACATTTCAATGAGATGAACATTTCCTAACATCGCAATGTGATGAACATAGCCCACAATCAAACTATGAGAAACCTATTCCAACACCATATGATAATGTGACAATAAAAAATATTCATCATAATTTTATGACCATAACCTTACGATCTCATGTGATGAACAAAAGTTGATGTCACAATGTGACGAAAAAAATCTGACATCGCAATGAAACTGATCCAGGTGGATATTGGTGTCCACCCACCTTTTTCGACTAGCTCAAAATAGTTTTCTAACAATTTTGGCAATTTACTATTTTTAGCAGGTTTTAATTTCTAGGGCCATTTTGAGGGCCTAAATGAATGTTTTTCAATATATAGGTTCTTAATGATAACCAAAGGCATGATTGAGCCCCAAAAATGAATCTCCTCGACGATACCTTTCCAATGAGCTATCACACACCTAAAACAGAGATCGTATGAAAAGTTACGACCCCGGGAAGTTGATGTACTAACTTACCCGAACGGGGCCCACATGACTTTTGGCGTTTCATCTCCTAGGGTTAGGTTTTTGGATGTCTAGTGTTTTTTTCATTCCTCTTTATTGTAAAAATGCCTTAAGAGCCTCATTATAATCATCTTCTTGCGAATGTGAGTAGCCGTCACATCTCTTCTCAGAGCTAAGCTGCGACCATTATAGCGAGTCTTTCACTCTGTATTTTTACAGGCTCTGTACATTTCTTTCATTAATAGAAATCGTGTATTACTGTATATATGTGTTTATGGTTGCATCTCTGATACATTTATTTTATATTATTCAATATCTATGATATCTCTGTGCATTTCTTTATTATATCTCCGATCTCATTTCGTGTCGAAAATAATCCGGATCAGTGGTATCACAGGAGGTTGATCTTGATCGTTTTTTCAGTGCATGTCCCCGACAAGGTCCAAGTATAGAAAGTTGGGTCTCAAGCTTGTCTCTCTTGAATACAATCTCTCTCGCACACCCAAGAAACCCTCAATGGCGGAAGAAAAGAAAAATGATAGAGCAGATGATCCTATCGATCTGTTGCTTGAGAAAGTTGTCACGCGACAGAGGGATGAAATGATGGAGACTTTTTCCCACATCATTAAACACCTGCCGATAGCATCGGGTGCATATTCATCAAGTGACCACTTTGGAGGCACCTCGCCTTTCAAGTTACAAGTTAATTTTGATATTCCTGTATTTGAAGCATAGATAGATGCAGAAGCCCTAGAAAAATGGTTAACTTTGCTAGAAGGTTATTTCTCTGTTCACAATTTTTACGACAAATAAAAGATCACCCTTTCACTCCTTAAATCTCTCCCTCATGTCAAACATTGGTGGGAAACTTACTGGGAGAAAATTTCCACAGAGGAGTCTAGAATATATGGGGCCAATCCCACTTGAGATTTTTTGTGGATGTGGTAAAGGAACTATATTACCCTGTTGGCAACTATGAGGACCAATACATGAGATGGACCACACTATGGTAAGAGAGGGGACAAGCAGTTCCAGAGTTCACCAATACCTTCCATACCTTACGCACCAAGCTGGGTACCAAAGACTCCAAGCGACATTTGGTTCTGAAATATCGTGGGGCTCTACATAGATACATCCAGATTGAAATGGATTTTCTGAACATCTCATCACTCGGTGTTGCTTATCGATATGCTGTTAAAATTGAGCAGAAATTTAAGCGCCAGAATAGACGGGAATTCGGGTATGCAAATCTTCAACAACCAAAGTATGAAAAAGATGGCCCTAACAAACAGCCTCCCAAAAATCGGTCCAATACACAGGAAAATAAGGGTCATAGGAAGACAAAGAAGGACACCGGAAAATGGTGTGATTTCCACAAAATCCCTTAGCACAACATCGATGAATGTCGCTCAAAACAGTCATTGGTGGATGGGATCAAAGACAAAGAGTTGAACCCTAATTCAGAATCTAATTCTAAAAATACTGGTAAAGGACAAATCATTGACGCAGACCCCACTGTTATTTTGAAACCGTAGCAATTCAACAAGAAGAACCAACAAATCCTGAAGAGGGGGAGCACCTTTTTCACTCACAGATGTGGGTGAAGGGGACCCGACTGCATTTTATTGCTGATAGTGGAAGCTAGAAAAACCTCATCTCAATAGAGGTCATCAAATAGTTGGGATTGTCGACAACACCACACTCGCAGCCATACAACATCGGGTGGCTTTGGAAAGAATGATATTTTCATGTCAGCCAACAGTGTCTATTGTCATACGGCATCCAACCCTTCAAGGATGAGGTATTATGTGATGTTTCTCCACTGGATGTTTGTGATTTTCTCTTGGGCCAACCATATATGCGGAGACGCCATGCTATTTATGATTCTCGACCATGTAGTGTCATTGTTACTTTGGGGGGTCATCTCTACAGAATACTAGAGGTAGTTCCAACTATTGTTCCACCTAAAAAGTGTCACAAGGTAGTATCTCATACTGCAAAATTCAGCTTCTTCACAATCTGTTCAAAAGGGGAACAGAAGGACACTGCAACCACTACAGCCTCGCCCCCTGCACCTTCTATCCAACAGAAGCAGGTCGACAAGGTTGCAGCAAAGAAAAAATATTCCTTCTTCACACCTTCCTCTCATGTAGCTTGGCTTGTTGAACAGCCTCAGCGTCAACAGGCTTATGACAGACTTCCACAAACTAAGCAGCATGATGTCTCCAGCAATACAAGCAGCTCACCAAGATGCAAATCCAGCAAATGCTTTTCCCTCTCCCCCGAGAAATCAACACAATGGAGACCATTGATTCCTAAGGAGGTACGATTGATATAGGTGGATATCGGTGTCCACCCACCTTTTCCAACTAGCTCAAAACAGTTTTTTGGCAATTTTGGCAATTTACTATTTTTAGCAGGTTTTAACTTTCGGGGCCATTTTGAGGGTCTAAATGAAGGTTTTTCTAGATTTATGATCTCAATGATAGCTGAAGGCATGATTTTCCCCCAAAATTAATCTCCTCAATTATACCTTTCCAATGAGCTATCACACGCCTAAAACGGAGATCATATGCAAAAGTTATGACCCCGGGAAGTTGATGTACTAACTTACCCAAACGGGGCCCACATGACTTTTTGCACTTCATCTCCTAAGGTAAGGTTTTTGGATGTCTAGGGTTTTTGGCATTCTTGTTTATTGTAAAAATGCCTTCAGAGCCTCATTGTAATCATCTTCTTACGAATGCGAGTAGCCATCACATCTCGTCTCAAAGATAAGCTGCCACCATTCTAGCGAGTCTTTCACTCTGTATTTTTACAGTCTCTGTACATTTCTTTCATTAATAGAAATCGTGTATTACTGTATATCTGTGTTTATGGTTTCATCTCTGATACATTTTTTTTGTAGTCACTTTCATGCAATAGTAAATGGTTTAGCTACAGAAACATCGACAAACCCCATTCCAAGGAAGAACCAAGATGGATATCAGAGGAAAAGATCGCCCCCACACACAAGAGAAGGTGATCCTACATTACCTATTTCTCCCATACCAATTCCGATGTTTACCAAGTAAGATCGGATTTTAAAGGAGAAGTGAGCATATCGCATTAACAATATGTTGGGACTGGTGAAATTCATAATTGGTCAAGGCGGAACCTCCAATTACTGAAGAATAGAGGGTTGATCCAAATAATGAGACACTCAAGGAAACACGCCATATCAGAGGGACTCAAGGCAAGCGAGATCTTAGTTCGATTGACACACCTGTGAACACCTATTACCAGAGTGGGGATAGGACCAGTTCCCACAAATTCGCAGGGGAGTACACCTCGCAAAGCTGGGCACCTCGGCGAACCAACAAAGCTATATTAGAAAACGCAGCTGGCATCTTGGAACTTCAGACAGAGGCCAACAAGAGTATCTAGAAAGAGCGGGGGACAAAGGCCAATGGGAGGAGACGACCCCCAGGCACATAATACAGGAAGGAGATAATGCGATAGACAAGAGCTGACACAAGAGATAAATGGACCAGGCTCACATAACACCCACACCAGCCCTAGCTCACTTTTCCATCTCATGCTACAGAACCTACCATCAGTAAGTCATGCTACTCCACACCAGCCAACCATCCTACTACATACATGGTAGCCAAAATCTAACCATGCAGCCATGGATGAAGCAAGCATAAGTATCAGATAGGATGAGGCCTACCATCAATGAGGGATAGCGAAGATAGGAAGGAAGGTAAACCATGCACCACAGGACTACACCTAGCGTACTGAGACACTGTCCATGGAATAATCATACACACCCTACACTGGTGGAGGGAAACCTACTACCATATAGAGAGGATACATAGTGGGCATTAGATAATACATAGTTCCCCCAACTAAAAGAAAAGGAGAACCAAACATAAGACATAGAAAAACATAGTTGCATACCACGGGTAGCGCACGGCTATCCCTAGATGCACCTATCATGTTCATACCTATAGTTGCAGACCAAAGGATCACCCAGGATACATAGACCCATAAATGAGGTTGTCGATGGTTTGGGGGGTGGGGAGGAGGAGATAGTATGAGGGAAGGCATGTTTCTTCACCATTTTGTACTTACTCACAAACTAAGCTACTGAAGGTTTTCATGATGAATGGATCAAACTTAGGTTATCCCAATAAAGTAGGATGCACCCTATTTCACTCAGCTTTTGGTTTGTCCCCCTCCCTTTGGTCGTCTTGAGGCTCCTTCGCCGTCCCCCCTCCATCATCCCTCACCGCTCATTTCATTTGTTAAAGTAATATGTTTACCTTTATCTATTCTATTTTAGCTCATCCTTGGCTCCCTAACCCACTTATCTATAGCTTTTCTATAAACCTTCTTTATTTCAGCATGAGGGAAGGCCTCATAGCATGTTTTCTCTTACCGGAGCACCTTTATTGAGATTGATCATAGGGCGAGCTTCCACCATATAATCCAATATGCCTTACGATCATAGGCTACAGAGCTAAACTCTTTAGTGAGACATTTTTTAGAAGGAGTGAAGCTGATGAACCAGCCCTTTTTTATAGAACTCTAAGAGTAAAGCAGTTAGGCACGCCTTAGCCTTAACTCAAGAGGCTAAGGGTCTGGGTGGAAAGGGTATTGGGTTACTTTGTTACTGGTTAATAGGCATGAATTCTTCACTTCTGTCACTCACCGATTAGTAAAACAAATTCATGTTCTTAAAGATAAGTGCATAAAGCCAAGGAGATCTCGACATAACTACCTTTCCTTTGCCTTCGGTCTGAGGAAGATAGAGGATCAGTAGCCTTATTTTATCCCTTTTATCCATATATCCCACTGATCTAATCCCAAATACTCATATATAAGGATAGGAGCAGTCATAGGAATGGGGACTTGCCTTCGCCTTCGGTCTTGATCCAGGCGCGTTATATACGTTGCAGTAGTTTTGATTGGAGGGTGATAATGAAAGTCGTATGATAGCGGTACATAAAACATAAGTAAGTTGTCCAAGACCTTCTTCTACTATGTTAGGATGTTCCTTGCTACACCTATCAATGAAGGGTCTGATCTCCCAACTATTAATAACCGGACCTTGCCCGTCTACACGAGTCTGTCTCGAACCTTGCTACTTAACTTGCGGGGAGGGAGGCTATATTCAAGTATCCTTTATTTAGTAAGAACTAGAAGGTGGGAGGTAGAAAGATGTTGAGAGAGAGGTGGCAAGCCAACACACCCCTGGCCCTATTAGCTAGCTCGACCGAAGGGAGGTCGGCAGTCTTGAACGATTATTAATCGGAGCGAAAACATGTTCAACAGTGGCACAACCTTGAGCGATATATAAGTTAGACGAATAAGGGAAGAAAAAAGAAAATTATCATCCGTCATAGCATAATGAGATTGAGAAACTAGATTGGTTGTAGTCATGAATAGGTTCTTAAAATTGTGGGGAATCCTCTTTGATTGGAGGAGGAGCTACACAATTTGTAGGTCCCTCATTATGCCAAGATAGGAAATGGTGCCTACTGCACAACTTGTGGGCACCATCCATAGTGATCAAATGTTCAAAATTGATCATTTGAGCTTCTCGGTCCAGTCTCATTTATACGGGAAATACACACTTGCTCTTATTATACGATGCATTCACACACACACCCATAAGCTTAAATTGCACCATCATTTTCAATATAATCCGATCCTTTGTTTGATCTAATCTCTTCCTCCGTTTGTTGGATGATATGTCCTACCGCCCTACCCCCCTAAACCTAGGACATTCTTAAACATGGTGCCCTTCCATATGACACCCTATATACCATACTTGAGGCCGACCTATCTTAGGCATGGCCAACTCCTGAATGTTCTCTGTTCGGGAATCAATATTATTATGAACCCGAGATAAATATGAACCTCATGTTGTTCCTGCAACCCTTAAAGATCCCGGGTATCCATCCATATCTTCAATCTTTGTGGCTTGCTCTAGAGCATCTGCAACTGTAGCAATTTTATGTTGTGTTCACGGTATTTTGGTTAAGGGCAGCAACCCCTGAATGTACCATTATCTCTGGTGGGACTCGTGAATAGTCTCTTTCAACTTGCCCAATGCATCCTTTAATCTTTTCATATAGTCCCAGACTGATTCTCCTTCTCTTTGCTTAATGTCCCTTATTTCTATAATACTCTGCTACTCAAACTGAAGTAGCTTAAATTCCGCAAGAAAGAGGCACCTAACATCAGCCAGAGTAGGAGGTCCCCCCCCCCCGCCTGTAGTAGAAACCGGGGGGTCTACAAATTGAATATACCACCTAAGATATCTTCCTCTCAATGTGGTCTAGAATTCAACCAACTTAGATGCTTCTGGAGTTTCTCTAGACCTCCATATAGCTTCACATAAATACCAATGTTGTTCCACATCTTCATCTCCCTTTCCCCAAAACTCAGGGTACCAGGGAAAATATACTCCAGAGGTTCCAGCCATGTGTGCAGATTGAAATCCAACCAAAATGAATCCACCAGGACCAGGTTGTACTAGAAACCCTTGATTTCTAACTAAACTACTACTTCCCTGAGTATTGTTAGACTACGCTGAAATGTTTCCACTACCACTACAACTTCCTTGTACTATTCCCACCGGTCCAGAATTATTAACAATTGTGCTATGTCAAACAAAATTAGATAAAGAAGGTACCATATCAGTTGAAGGTGCAAGGGGAGTGAAATAATATAGGCTATTTATTTCGGCTTCAGGTGTCTCCACTTCGATCTGGGGGGTATCTTGCTCCTGGAACAATCCATTTAGATGAAACAAAATCTCATCTTCTTCTGGAGTACTGGACTCAAGTTCTTCCGCAACTTCCTCTGAGGTTGGGTCTGCATCTTCTATCTGAATGGTAGCATCTACTTTCGCAACTTCTCCTGCTTCTATCGACACACCTTCTCCCCAACTATCTTTCCTTGGGATTTCTTCCACCACAATACCTCTCTCTTTCAACCATGAGCTGGCTAGCTCTTCTATTCTCTATACCTTTCGAAACTCCTCTAACCTTTATTCATCACTTCCTTATTCTACAATATCCTTCTGCAGTTGCTTAGTTTGCCTCTTCGCTACTCTCATTTGGTTCATCAACCATTTATCCAAAATAGCATCCCTCCTTAGAGCCCTTTCATCCTTTGCGCTTATTTCTAGGTTTCCCCCCCATCTCGTATTTTCTTCCTCTTTACATTCCGCAACTTGCTAGCCCTGGCTTCAGCCACCCCCCCATGGTGCGAGGTGCTTACACTGCCATATCAACTGGAGTAAGGGGCAACATTTCTTCTTCAACAAACAAAATATTGATCCAAAGAGGAACCTCCCGTATCAGTCTATCTCTGGCCCTATCCTTAAACATCGCTTCCTCCTTTGAGAAGGATTGGTGATTTTCTATAGAAAACTAAATAATATACCCTTAAAGCATATTTTGTACCCAAAAGTCTACAACACGAGAGATCTGGTGATCTACATGGTGTAGCGCAACTAGGTTTTCATTGGTCCAAGTGATCATTCTTTTTCTCCTTTCCTTGTACTCTAGTGCCTCTTGGAGTT
Source organism: Picea sitchensis (assembly GCA_010110895.2). NCBI lineage: Eukaryota > Viridiplantae > Streptophyta > Pinopsida > Pinales > Pinaceae > Picea > Picea sitchensis. The sequence continues at coordinate 24,328 of SNQJ01S0027682.1, forward strand.
GCCTCAACCACCTAGAAATATTCATAGGGAACTCAACCCAGAAAACCTCATATTGATCATCTACAGGTTCAGTATAGAAAATGGATTCTCTCAGCACATGGGGATCCTTCTGTCGCAACTTGGCTTCTTGTCGCACAAAATCATCACACTTCTTTTCCCACCAGACCTCTACCTCATGCTTGTAGATCCATTGAGGCATCTTACACGTACCTCCTTCTAAGAAGAGGGTCCCGGCAATGGAACCATTTGTTGGCGTAAAATGGTGAGACCAGGATTCTCTTCAGGTCACCAACAAAGGGGTACCTCTTTAGTCTAGCTACGCTGGCATTTTCAGCCTTCCGCAAGGGAAGATAGTCTCACTCGAACCGTATTCGAGACCTTTCAATATTAAAGGAGGCAAAGTAAGAGACCAACAGAACAAGAATATTACCCTTTTGCATATTCAGACAGATCAGATCCTTGAATAGGTTGCTAGAACATGTACAGTCTCAACATACATCCATTCTTTAGTATCGCGCAATAGAACAAAAAGTAAGATTCATTCTAAATAAGAATTACTCATTGTCTCATCAATCAGATTTAGACATAAAATTGAAAATGGGGCCAAAATAGTCTCTTTCATTCATAAACTTATTCAGAGTTGAATACAATCCAGGTTGAGAGCATGGTTACACAACCCTCTAACAACACGACCAATATAAATCCATCAACAGTTTAACTAGCTAACCCCAAAGATTCTAACACTTTCTAACATTCTAACCCAAGGACTCTAACCCTTTTTTCATAGCCTCGAGGGGTTTTTATACACATATATCAGGTGGACCAAGTTACAAAATAGATCATGGTTATGGTTGACCGTGTCATGGAAGTTACAACTTATACGGACGATCATGTACTAACTGACACATTAATTACAAAACACTTCTTTCCTCTCCATTATCTTACTTCCAACTCTGACTACAACTTATAAAGCTTCCTACAATTATATATACCTACACTTTATTTCCTCACTTACACCTTTTTCAACTTTCCTACAACGTTGAATTGCATGAGTGAATATTGGGTGATTAAAGGAGTGAATTCCATATTGAAATGAGGAGTGGATAATGCTTGTTTATTTGCTAGTGTTGAAGGGGTAAAGAAGGATAGTTTTGATAGTGTCAAATATCGTTAGTAATCTGAGTAATGTTTATAGCTTTCAAGTGTTGGATATTTGGTGTAGATTGGAAAGTTCAGTTATTGGTGTAGACATAAAAGTGTAGTTCCAGGTCCGTTGTGAATGCATTGATTGAATAATGTTTGGTGGTGATTTTCTATTTAGTGGTACATCTATTGGTAACATATGAGATGTCGGTACGGGTGTTGTTAAAGGTGGGAACATAAATGAGAAGGTGTCTTTAGTTCAATGTGCTAGTGATATTGGTTAGGTGTTCTTCTGAGTTGAATTTTTGTTGGAACTGAGTTCAAAGGTATCATAAATTGGTTGTGAATCTATCTAAATGGGGTTAATATTGATAAGGGAACAGAACTTAGCAGATCTATATCTTAAACCTCTATCGATTGCTACTCGTATCCATAGAATACTAAGGTGAAGATTATCAACCACACTTTTAGTGGTTAAGCTAAGAATGATATAACTTATTGAGCTAATCTATTATTACGTATATAACAAATGAACGATTACCGCTTCAGTGAGTGAGTGTGCTTTGCCTCCTACCAGTGAGTGATATATTCATTGATTCCCTTTTATAGCAAGGTGAATATTCCTATTCGATAGGTAGTTCAACATATTTCCCATAATGTTGTCAGGTACTATTTATTATTTCCTCGCCATTCCCTCAGTGCCCTCCCTCTCCCCATTAGTTTTGCTTCCCTCGTCTCCCTCGGGGGGGGCCTTTTTCGGTATTTTCTGGTACGGTAAGGTCTAGTTTGATATATCTATTCATGCAAAGCAATCCTTTCTTGTAGTTCTGGGATTTCCTTCCATTAAAGGTAAGGAAAATTTCAATGAGAGATCTAGTAAGTTCCAAGTTGCCAAAAATGGCAACCTTTTGTTGAAAAGGAATCCTTATTATAAATGGAATGACCTTGCAGTCCCCCCTGCGAACAATACCTACCTCAACTAGGAAAAGGGAATATTGCACGTTAGATACTACCCATTACGACTCAACTAGGTAGGCAAGTAACTGTTTGTTACGACTAAAGATACGCTAGGGGACATGATAGAAGTGATAGGTTCGATCTATCTCGATCTATCGGTTACATGAATCCCTCTCCAGAACTGCTATATCATTGTAGCATCCACATAGTAGGAATCAAGGTCCTACCACACCCTCTCCCCTCCATCAGTGCTCTAGAACTGTTCCACCTAGATAGCAGGGATCAGGGTCTTCCCAGGCCCTCTATCCCACACCCTCTCCCCTCCATAAATGCTATTGAACTGCACCATCCACATAACATTAATCCAGGATCTCTACCCGCCTATTTTCTTGGATAACCGCTCTATAAAGGAAACTTCATACCATTCCCACCTACGACTTCCTTCCTGCGATGAATTCCTTCCTACCATAAATTACTACTTCCTTCCACGAATTACTTCGATTGAAGAGAGAGTTTCTATAGGGCGTTATAGGTCGACTAATGTCACTACTTAACACAACTGCTTTAGGGCAGCGTCACTACTTAACTTCCTTATTTCTCTAAGATTCTCAGGTCAAATAGAGAGAGTACTTATAAGCTTCTCTATTTGAGTTATGAGGGGAAAGAGAGGGCGGGGGGGGAATCAATGAATGGGAAATCCATCCATAGAGCAGGGAAATGTAACCCTAGCCTTCTTGCCTTCTTTACCATGCCTAGCCCCAAGGGTTAAAGGGAAGGAAGGATAGATTATGTTTACTTATCCACCAACCAGTGTAGAGTATGTGTGTTGGGCTAAGGCATCACTCTCGAGACTATGGTGAATTGGGTTTCACGGGTTCAATGAGTCCTTCCCCTCAAATTCAAATAAAAGGTCCTAAAATAGACTTGATAGATGGGACTTATATAGATAATCTGTATAGATATAGGTGACAACGAAGCTAGGATAAGTATCATATGGTTAACCCTGGCAATCTCTTTCTATTTCCCTAGGGTGAAGGGTTAAGGGGACTGGCTAGAGCCCGCATCTAAAGAGACTTGTTGTCGCCAAGACAGATAAGTGGGGTTTACAGGTGAGTCAATAAACTGCTTAAATGGGCATTAAATGCATTGTAGTGCCACTTTCCCTCGAAAATGGTACTAGGCCTTGATTAAGGGATGAACAGGCACACATTTTTACCTATCATTTATTATGGTTATAAAGAATAAAGCGTGATTACATATATAAATAAAAATAAATGATTACTTTTCTTTTCCTATATATCAAAAATAGAAATTTATCTCATTTTCTATAGGAAGAAAAAGAGAATGACCTAGAAATTGATCTCATTTCATGTCAACTACATGGCTCCGAACAATGAGGATAAAGATGGGTCGCATTGTCGATTGTTTCTGTACCGGCTTCACCGCCAGAAGTTCGGAAGACCTGTTTGGAGCAAGGTTTAGGAAACAATCGGTGGACAAAGGGTAGGGCCAAACGAGGACCTAATAAAGACTATTGGATGTAAAATATTCCTATTTGGGTGTGGTTCCCCAGTAATACCTGAAAACCCCAAAATTATATTGCCTTACTGTGGCATAGCCCATAGTCGAAGGTCTCTTAAGAAAATTAGAGTTTGAAGGAGCCAAATGATTGCTAACAAGTGGGATATATTTGGGAGATATTGACTGATCTCATCCCTGATTCTATGAGCCCCTCATGAGAGATCTCATCAGAGAGATCTATAAACTCCTTTGATCTCCTGAGCTCTTGAATTAACTCTTCATGAGATATTTTTCAAAGATATGACATGATGAGTTCCAACTTGAATCTCTACCACTCTTAGCCTTCTCCTAAAAATTCCTCTCGACTTTCACTAAAGCTTATGGTGTACAGGACAATAAATCTAAGGAAAATAAAACTTCCTTAGAGCTTTCGAACATAAGTGGCACCGGGGAAGAATCTGTACATTATGTTTCAAATAAGGTTTCTAGGTATCTAGGTATCTTTGACCTGCCCAATAATCAATCTATTTCCTGCTAGTCATGCTAGTAATAAGAGAATATGAAGAGTCTCGCTCATATGGCCCAAAGGGAAAGTGAGGTAAGTACTTCTCCCCAAAAGTGAGGGATATTATCGGCTCCTTAGAATTAGAAATATAGTCTGGGATATGAGAATTATAAATATAGCTAGTTATTAAGTGAGGGATATTATCCATAGTTAGGGATACTAGAATTATAAATTAAGAATGAGATTGAAATAGAAACAAAGGAAAAGCGTGATTACATATATAATAGTAGCATTGTCGAAGGATTGACCGTACCAGCTCTCTATTTCTTCCCCGTTTAGCTAGAAGGCATCTTTGCTTGGTTTTTGATAACCTTACCTTCTCGTTGCTTATTTCCTTGGATGGCTTTATTCGATTTCTAGTTACTCAAATGATATGAGTCATTAATGAAAAGAGAGTCTTTAGACTTCATTCAGTAGTTGGGATAAAAATATACATAGACTTTGAGAGAATCGTAATTACACATAATTCATGACTAGAAGAACAAAGAAATCTCAATTGAGTGACTTATTGGGTGGGGATCAATTCTTTTCTCAATTGAGTTACTTATTGGGCCAAACAAATTGAGAGATTATTCGGGGTTTGTCTTGCCTAACATGAGGAGAGCGTTTAGCTCATCTCGACCAAAGCCCAGTAGAGAGGGCAAGGTATGGAGTGCTTGACCAAAGGGAGAGGAAATGGCTCACCCAACCACAAATAAGTGGGCTGAGGTACATAGTGCTCAACCAAAGGGAGAGGAAGAATGGCTCACCTGAGTAAAGAGGGCGAGGTACATAGTGCTTGACCAAAGGGAGAGGAAGAATGGATCACCAATAAGTGGAGAGAGGAAGAATGGTTCATTCACATCAGACGAGGAGAGCATAATTACATACATAATTAATAACTGGAAGAAAGCGATCGACCAAAGCGACCAACGAAATGTTGAATTCAGTCCGCGCAGTCCTGAATGATTGATCGATTGATGGGAATTTAGTGCGGTGTGAAGCAGGTTCAATGCCTGTTGTATCAGAAAGAATGCATCGGATGGATGCCCAGGCATTGAGAAGGAAGGACGCTTCCGAAGGATAAATTCCATGGGGAGATACCGTCCATGATCCATGGATCTTCGATCTGGAAATTGTATTCAAGCCCTGTGGCTAGTCCATGCTCCTTGGAATTGAAAGACTTAGAGAACTAAAACATATAAGTAGCTAGAGGAAGGGAAATCAACCGAGATCCCGTTAGTAGCGGCGAGCGAAATCGGATTGGGAAAATACTAAGGAGCGAAGGTTTTTGTTTCGATCTTGGTCTCATTTTCCTAGCCTTTCCTTCTCTGCATGATTCATTTCAGTTCATTGGATGATGGAAGAACCAAGCATGTTGATGATTTTCCCTCTAATTTAGGCTATAAGGTAGGTAGAATTGTGAATGAAAAGTTTGGAATATCTGGCCAAAGAAGGTGATCTCCCTGTAGAGAGTCCCATGGTTCGATTTTGTAATTCAAACGCAGAGTGTTTGAATTAGGATCACTTCTACGCGAGAAAGGGGAACCACCCTCTAAGCCTAAGTATTCCTCATTGAACGATAGTGTACAAGTACCGTGAGGGAAAGGTGAAAAGAAACCTAGGAAAGGGAGTGCAATAGAAATAAATCCGATGCACAAAATCAGTCGAAGGAACGAAGCTTCAAGTAAGATTCTCAGGGTCTAATCTGACCGGAAAGACCCTCTCCCTTTGGTCGAGTGACTCTGTCCCTCACCCACGATGGGTGAGCCAACTTCGTTCCTCTATTTGTTTCAAATACCTGAGCAGAGATCAGGGTTGGGTTGACTTGGACGCAGCTCACCCTAACAACGTACCTTTTGCATAATGGGTCAGTAAGTAAATGGGAACAATGACTTAAACCATTAGGTGTAGGTGCTTTCCAGCCAAGGAATATCCTAGTTGTGACTATTTGACCCAAAACCGATTGATCTAGCCATGAGAAGGTTGAAGAGAGCTCCAACTGGCCTTGGAGGACCGAACCCACATATGTGGAAAAATACAAGGATGACTTGTGGCTGGGGGTGAAAGGCCAACCAAGATTGGATATAGATGGTTTTCTGCGCAATCTATTTTAGTAGAGCGTGCGTATAATATGGCCCGAGGTAGAGAAATCAATGGGCTAGGGTGGCCCAAAGCTTTACCAACCCCAAGGAAACTCTGAGTACGGGCTTAATCAATCGTACAGACAGACTTTGGGTGTTAAGATCTAGAGTCGAGAGGGAAACAACCCAGATCGTACGCTAAGGTACCTAAGCAATCGTTAGTGGAAAAGGAAGTGATCGAGCAATGACAACCAAGAGTTGGGCTTAGAAGCAACTATCCTTCGAAGAAAGCATAATATCTCACTGGTCTAGCTCCATGCCACTGAAAATGTATCAGGGCTCAAGTGATTCACTGAAGTGACAATACCTTGGAAGTGTTAAGTGGGCTCTAAAGACCCAAGGTTCTTTATTGCTCACCCGAAGAATGAGCGTGAGGAGAGCGTTTAGCCCATCTCGACCAAAGGGATAGGAGGGCGAGTAAGCGAGGTGCCAACAAAGTTTCAGTAGAGGGACGTTATGTCAATCGGGGAAGGAAAAACACCTGGAGATATCAGAAGTGAGAATGCTAACATGAGTAACGATGAATCATGTGAAAAACACGATCGCCTACTAGTTCCAGGGTTTATGCATTTAGTCAATCTATGTAGACTGAATCAGTCCCTAAGGAACCCCAGAAAGGGATTTCGTCCAATGGGTACACGAAAGTGACAAAGTTGCCCCGACTAGTGAACCATGCGTGTCTGTTGAAGTGAATTGGATGAGAGTTCGATTTTGCTACCAACCAAATTGAATGAATGAAAAGGTGCACTTATGTTAGGGTTTCAACTTCCAGGAAAAAACTTCGAATTGGGAGGGCGATCCTCCCGGTGAACTAACCATACCCCAAACTCACACGGGTGAACAAGTAGACTATACTAGGGCTCTTGAGAGAACCATGTTGAAGGAACTTGGAAAAATGACCCCGTAACTTCGGGAGAAGGGGTGCTCTCCCTCCTATCTTTGGGTTGGGAAGGCGATACATTCGAGGGTGTAGTGATTGTTTATTAAAAACACAGGAATTTTCCAAGTGGTAACATGAACGAATGGTGTAACGACTGCCCCGCTGTCTTTGGCATGGACCCAGTGAAATTGAATTCTCCATGAAGATGTGGAGTACCAACGACTAGACGGTAAGACCCCATGCACCTTGACTATAGCTTCATAGTGACAACCTCTTACGAATGTGTGGGATAGGTGGGAGGTGGGGAACTATCAATCCTGGAATACCACTCTTTCTTCTAAGGATTCCTAACCACTTCTTTCTCTAGATTGATTCTCAGGGCGGGACACTGCAAGGTGGGTAGTTTATCTAGGGTGGATGCCTCCTAAAGAGTAGTGGAGGTGTGCGAAGGTAGGCGCTTTCTATAAGCAAGCGTAATGGTCTAAGTCTTCCTAACTGTGAGACTCACTGGTCGAACAGAGACAAAAGTTGGCCATAGTGATCCGAGAGTCCCACGTGGAAGGCCTCTAGCTCAACGGATCAAAGGCACGTCGGGGATACTAGGATGATGACTCCCAAGAGCTCTTATCAACAGAGTCGTTTGGCACCTCGATGTCAACTCATCACATCATGGGGTTGAAGAAGGTCCCAAGGGTTTGGTTGTTCGCCAATGAAAGTGGTACATGAGTTGGGTTTAGAATGTCGTGAGACAGTTCGGTTCCTATCTACCGTTGGTGTTGAATAGAGAACTAGGAGGAGCCAACCCTAGTACAAGAGGACTGGGTTGGGCCAACCTATGGTGTACCGGTTGTCACGCCTAGTAGCACCGGGCAACCAAGTTGGTATGGAAGAACTATTGAAAGAATCTAAGCGGGAAATCCTTCTCTAGACAAGTTCTCGTACGAGGTGAAAGAACATCAATTCGATAGGCGGTAGGTGTAAGAACCGCGAAGTGTGAAGCGATATCGTACTAACATTTTGACTTAGTCCGAGATCGTTTGTCTTTTCTAATTTTCGTTGGTAAAACCAACGCCAGTATCATATTTTCTCTCTCTCGTTCAATCAATAAGATTTGACAAGAGTGACAGAGTTTCATGAATTATCTCCCTTCTATAGTCGTGCAAGGTGGGTTTCCCCCATCTTCGCGTAGCTTAGGTGACTCGATGTTCTCTCATTCCTTATTTCTTTGTCGAGTCGAGGGGGATAACGTCGATCGAATTGGGGAACAAGAGTGATATAGGAGACATGACTATGGGTAAACAACGATCTAGAATCAATCCGATTCCGCAAAGGATTGTTCATGGAACTACTATAGAGATTATTCGGACCATATCTCCTAGTATTATTCTGATGTTCATTGCTATACCATCATTTGCCCCGTTACCCCATAGTGGAGGGTCTGGAGGGTCTGGAGGTCTCTTCATCTTCCGGGGGATCACTCGGCGCGTTGATGCGCTCGCCGGAAGCCCAATCCCTGGATTGGGATCAGCTCCTCCAAGGGAGAAGCTTCATTCCCGAAGACACCTCGGGGCAGGTCAGCTCCCCTACTCCGGTAGAAAACGTCTCTGGATCTGTTGTCGAAGGAGGGACGACTGCATCGGCGTCAGCGTCGCCTCCTCGTGATAACACAGATTCATTAACGTTCATAAGGTGGACCCTCGATGGGGGGTCTTACTGTGGCTATCTGGCCTGGGCACACTTGTTCCCAGAACATGATCAACCCTGCAATTGGGGCACTGCGCCTTGGCTCCTGTAATATCGGGTAGCGCACGAACTCACGACAGCGCGGGATATCCAAGAGACCCTTGGTTGTAACTGCTGTCCAAAACCGTGGTGCCCAATCTGGAAACCGGGGGGAGGGGGTTATTCATCACCACCCCCTTCTCTGCGATCTTTCTCCAAGCCAGTTCGCATATTTTCGGCAACACTTCCCCCAACCCAAATATTACGTTCGTCTGGGGGAATGTCTCCCTTTGCCAGCACGGCCGTAGAAGGCAAGCGGAGGTATTGATGAAAGGAACGCCGAAAGAGGAAAGAATCAACGAAGAGAAGCCAAATCCGAAGAGAAATATTATGGGGAGAAAATAAATTACAAGACAGAAACCTTCTCGATATGCTGGAAGGTGCGAAATTAATAGGTGTTGGAGCAGCTACAATTGCTTTAGCGGGAGCTGCTGTCGGTATTGGAAACACTCTTAGTTCCTTCATCCATTCCGTGGAGCGAAATACATCATTGGCTAAAAAATTATCTGGTCATGCCATTTCGGGGTTTTCTTTAACCGAAGCTATTGCATTGTCTGCCTCAATGATGGCGTTTCTGATCTCATTCGTATTCCGATGGAGTTGGGGAAAGATGGAGTGACGTAGACGGAAATTTCTTCTTCCTCTGTCTCTGTTGGCCCCCAAGAGGGATAGGCAAGCCTAACCATCTATACCTCCAGGGGGGAAGGGAGTGGCGGCGGGCCCTTCCCACCCACTTTTTGGTTTTGGGCAGCTTACTCTTCTTACTCGATCTTATATGGAACCAGATGCTTTTTCAAAAAGCATCTGCTGAGTCGGAGTGGCGAGACAAGCGAAGGAGCACCGTAATGGGACCGGTAGTAAAAATGATCACCTTCGTTATCCTCCTAAGTAGTCTAAAGGTAGGTAATGATCCCATAGGAAGGTTTAAGTCTAGAATGCGAAGGTCATTTTATAATGTATTGGGTAGGCCATAACAAGAGGTTTGGAGCGGTAGGCATGAAGAATAGTAAGGTAATTTCAGCAGGACTAGGGTAGTAGGAAAAAGTGAGAAAATTTCCACAACTGGACTAGTGATTATTCACCATCTTGCACCAGAATAGATATCTGTGGTATTAGGGAATTTCCCATACTATATTATATAAGTAATCGTCCTTCGATCCTATTTTACGATGGTTTATTCCCTTTGCCTTGCCTAGCCAGGTTGGACCTGACCTTGACCTTTAGCTAGTTTGTCCCTACCTTCTTGGACCAGCTGGTTACTTTAGGGCATGTTTGTTACTGTCCCATCCCAACGGTGCTATCTCACCTCAAGGGTAAGTTTGATTGGACTACTCTACTTCGAGTAGTTGGATTAGACATACAAGGTATGGGTTGAGAACTAGAATAATTGGTTGCACCTCAAGGGTAAGTTTGATTGGACTACTCTACTTCGAGTAGTTGGATTAGACATACAAGGTATGGGTTGAGAACTAGAATAATTGGTTGGACTGATTGTATGAGAACTAGACTATGGGTTAACCGTTTGGGGCGGGCAAGAAGTTTGGGTAGACCATATCTTGCAAAAAATACTCATTCAATGTTCCTTATAATCATATTGCTTTTCTATTTTTGGGGTGCCACTCAAACTTGATTTTATTCTTAATTAACATGGCTATTTCAGGACGTTAAGCACTATTATGGCAGGATTGAATCAGTTTCTCAGTCAACGCTTTGATCTTGCTAGAGGTAGTTGTATATATGTATAGGGGGGGGAAGGAGCAGTGGAAAGAATTATTGATCTTTTGCCTCAGGTTTGGCGCATACACTATTGGGTGACATGGAACAACGACTTAAGTGAACTATTTCAGTGAGGCATCTTTGAACACCTAGATAATCAATTTCTACATAAATATGTATTCATGATGTTCCTATTACAACTATAAGTTCAATTGTTCAACTTTGAGTCCCGATTGTTCAATGAGTAGTAATTCAATCTTAAAGTTCTAATTAGTTGTTTGTAGTTCATCCTGAGATTACACTATAGCTAGCTTTAGATACTCTTTAGCTCACACTATAATCTTCCTCCATTAAGGGTTCTAGCAAGAATGTTACCTATGGAATGTTGTTATTTGGGAGTGGTAGATTGTTAAGGAGGAGTAACTACTTAATTCCACATGCATAAGTGTCTTACCTTACCCGAATGTCATTTTTTTCCCACTTGAAAATGTTGTTCTATGTCAAATCAATCTGCTTGCTTCTAGTTGTACTGAGGTAGGTCTTGAGGAAGTGAACTAAAGGATGTTAACTAATGGTATTGAAGGAAGGTAACTAGTGGGTAACCCGAAGGAGAGGGAAGGTGTGGGGTAACCCGAAAGGAAGAGGGGGTAACTAAAAGGTGTGTTAATGAGACGTAGCTAGGTGCTTGACTGTAGGATATATGTTTGTATGAACTCGTATATAAAAGTAAATTATAGGTAGAGGATTTGGAGTATAGTGTAAGTAATACTGGGAAGTCTAGAGGTGTCTGGAGTAAATGAATAAGGAAAGCCTGATAAGGTGAGCTATAAATCTAATGAACTTACGAAAATAGTGATGTAATTGTTCTCCTTGGATGACCTGAGGATAGGGAGGGGTTTAGGTAATATTTCTCCTCCATATCCTAAATATCAACTGGTACTGGGCCATCTCCTCATTATCTTCCATGTGGGACTGTTACTGGGCCTGGTACTTGTCAAAGGCTGGGTCTATAATAGGGAAGGTGCTAACACAGAAAGTAAAGAAAGTATGTTACTGGTTGAGGGGAGTTATGTGTCTGCAAGGAAGGCTTTTAGGTCCCCGACAACTAGGAGATAACCCCATGGGAATGTCTGGAGCCTTTATTTGTAATTGAATAGAAGCAAACTAGTGAAGTTAGTACAGAAAGATAATCTTTTTGTGAGTGAGTGATAATAGAAGATATTTAGTACTTTAAGGAGGTGGTTCCTTACCCCCCTCGTTCATTGACGAATTCTCCCGAGTGGCCACCCAACAGACTACCACGTCCACTCCCCATCAACTAATTGGAGTTGCCTATGGTCGTTTCATGAAAGGAATAAAAAACCATCCCCACTGGACCTCCGGATTGGCTCAGCCCTTGGTCCATGATACCTACCCCTTCCTAGAGTTTGTCGAGTTGTGTGCCAAGCACTTTAACCCAACCACCTCAGCTGTCATGTCCGCAGATGGATGCATTTCAATATTTTTCATCAATTCCCAAACCATATCAACCATGTTGGTCACCTCCCTAGGTACAATTGTGCTCTCACATGAAGCTTAGACCAACATATTTAGAGGCCTGAATCAGGCTCAGAAAGGTGTTATTTTCAAGAGGCTAGTGTACAACTAGGGGGAAGTAGAAGTTCCTCCCACCCCCTGGAGGATCAATAACTTGGCCAAATGGGCCCAAGAGCCTATTTCTATGTTCACTTTGATCTTGGGAAAGGATGAAGACACCATTGTTGATGAAAGCATGGTAGAAATAATGGACCTTTACATTGGACATCTTGCTCCTTCATTTAGATATGCAGAGGCATTGGATGTTGGCATCAGGCAACAACTAAGTCATTTTGAAACAGACAGAGTATTTAGATACTCCTCCAACTTGGTGTATTTGTTCATCTTTTACCAAAGTGCCCACCTCACCCACTTAAACCTGTAGTAGTTCCATGAGGGTATACCTACTAGGTGTATAAATTGGTTACCCTGGGTGAAAAATGGAGAATATGAGTCATCCCTTGCCAAGTACATCAACCAGTTCATGTATGTATCCTTATTAGTCATCCTGGGAAGAGATCCTAAGAGGATGTCTGATGATATCAAGCCTTACCTGTAGATTGGAAAAGAACATAAGAAGGAATATTGGTTCCTAGGGGTTTCCTTTACAATAATAAGGATGTATGGTAAGGAATCAACCCCATACAGACTGCCCAAACTGCTCACTCCAAGGGTCTTTGTGCTGGAATATGTTAGACCCCTTTAAATGATAGATATTGATAAGGTTTATTTCCTCAAGTCAAAGAAAAAGGGAAGGATTCATTTTTCCATAGTCATGGGAGGGTATGCTATAAACGACAGGAAGGGTGATGCAGACCCCTAACCCTCGGGCCAAGATCCACGCAGGATCGTTCCAAATCTTCTCCTGAGTCTGATTGACTCTTTGATTTACCCACATGGAATACTTCACACTGAAAAACAGGTGTATCCCACAAGTCCTTCTGAGTTATGCCTGCGTGATCAAACACCGACGTTAACTCCACAACTAACCAACAAATGTGATCGGGGCTTTTTCCTTTTCAGGATTTCGGATTTCGCGATCTTGCGAATCCTGTTGTTGATCCCCTTGTCTCTTCAACCTCTGAAACTGCGAAACGTCAACGGGGGTTGACTCCTTCAATGCGCCGAACACATGCCTCTTGTTGCCACTTATTTCGGCTTTACGGAACTTAAGTGATCGACCAACACTCGTTCCTCTTCTCTTATGATTTTCCATTTTCCTAAATTTCCCCTTTTTGGTGAGATCGAAGGTCTTTCAGGATTTTCTCCGAACCTTGACCACTCCCTTGACTTCCATCACACATATCCTCCGATTAATGCTTAGGACCCACCTTTCAGCTTTTTTCCTTTTCACAATTTCAGGAGTTGCATTGACATGAAACTCTGTCTCTTGACTCCTGAAACCTTGAAACCCGATTGGGCCCACGGCTATTGTCCTTCAATGTTTCAGGAATTTTTCCTTCCACTCTTCGGGATTTCGTGACTTGCGAGATCCATAGTAGAAAGGTTCCTCACCTCCCAAAACTCCGATCTCCGAATTCCCGAAACCTCGCCTCCAATGTGATCTACGACTGAGATCCTCCACAATTCGACGACTCTGGATCTTTCGGCTTTTCATGAACCAGTAGTTTGAAACTCTCAATTCTAAAGATCGTTGCTTCCTCTACTTCCCGACACCCGAAGTGCCGAAATGCCGAAATCCTAAAATTAACCCCAAGGCATGTCGCATTTCGCAACTTCAGGATTTTCAATGCTAAGTGCCCCGGCTCCTTGTCATCAAGATTCTCGGTATGATGAACCCCGATATGCCAAAATGTCGATGTTTCACACCAAAGGCACGTCGCATTTCGCGACTTCGGGATTTTCAATACTAAGGTCCTAGTTCCTTGTCATCAAGATTCTTGGTATGCCGAACCCTGAAATACCAAAATTTCACACTTGAATATCCTTTTCGCGAACTGGGAGTTTGAGTGACCAATGGCTTTGACCTGCACTCCCAACTTATGGGTCTTGAATTCCAGAAATGATTTGACATCTCAGACAGACCAAAATCAACGGTCCATGTTGATTCTTGATGTCAGGGTGGCAGATTGTCCAACTCCTAACCACCTTGCAGCTCCTCTGGATGCTACGGTCCCCGCGATTTCGCGAGTTCTCCTCGGAGAATTATGACCGCTCGATTCACTCCTCAATGACTTATGCGAGATGAATCGGTGTTCTTCCTCCTGAACTTGTCTTTTATGAGATGCTTTTGAATTTTGTCTCCCTTTAAACACTTCAAAGGTACTATCCCTCCTGAGCTTTCACTTACAAACTTAAGTCCCCAAAAGGAATTATGCTCGCACTCCTTGCGGCAATCTTTCAAATAACCTCTCGTTATTTGATTCCTCGATCCTGTGCACTCCTTGCAACATAAATATTTCACCTTTCACCTTAGTTGATAACTTCCAAGGCTTCAACTAGCCTGCGCACACCTTGCGCATCTCTATGCCTCACCTGCACTTCTATGATAAATGAGAACAACAATATCTCTCCTAAGCTTTCTGAGATAAAACTCGGACTCTTGTCAACGCACACCTTGTGAACATTTCACTGCACTCCTTGCAGGAATTCTTAGGAAGAGAAACAATTGAAACTCATTCTTCTCCCCTCTCAGACTTCATATACTTAACATGAAATCACACATTCAACACTGCATTGAAACAAATGCATAAACCGAGAGAATAAAACAACTGTAAGCATACCATTCAACAAATGTAAACAGTAAGCATCATAACACCATGAAAATTGAGTCAAAGATGCATATATTAACTCAAGTGCTCTTGTACAAGGGTTCTTCTCTACAGTTCTCTGCTACATCTCAACAACTTATGAAAATATGAATGATCATAATGTTACAATGATACAAGGGTGAGGGTGTCTATATCCATTTTCCCTCCTACTCTCTAAACTATCTAATCTATGAATTCAAATCTACCTACTTTCATTAAACAAACTTAATGTCTATTACTTCTGACATATGAGATAAAATCACTCAAGATCTGTTTACAACATGAAAGTACGCTTCCTTTAACTACTACATTAATATCTGCTCATTAATTTTTCAAAAACATTTCAAAATGTGCAAAATGTGTGTTGCGCTTTTCCAGTCGTCTTCCGCCTTTATGCTTGCTTGGCTGGCTGCTTACGATGCTCCTGCATCATACTCCCTCACTTGAAAATTTTCATGAACTACTATTCATGAGATTTTGCACAGTCTGTCCATGCTTATGAATTTCTTCTTCATCCTCCCAACTGGCATCTTCAATTGGATGTCCCTTCCATTTGACCAAGTATTCAAAATACTCTTTTCTCCTGGCCTTTTTGCTAACCCTTTTGTTAATTATGCTTTCCATCTGTGGCTTTTCAGCTACATGCATTTTTTTTGTCCATTGAATCTCTTGTTGTTCCTTCTCTGCTCCTGCTTCTTCAGATCTGTAAGGGTACAAATCCACAACATTGAATATCGGTGAGATTCCGATCCCATCAGGTAATTCAATTTCATATGTGTTTGCCCCAAATTTCCTTATGACCTTGCACAATCCAATCTTTTTCATCTTTAGTTTGTTATATGTTCCCCTTGGGAACCTTTCCTTCCTCAGATGTGAAAGAATTAGATCACCAACTTCAAAGTGAAGTTCTCGTCTGTGTTGATCTGCTCTCCTCTTGTATTCTTGACTTGAACTCTGCAATCGCTCCTTGACTCGGCTGTGAAGCTCCTGCATTCCTTCTACAAAGGCCTTTCTGGTATGGGTAATGGTTGATATAACCCTGTGTTCTGCCTTTTCCCTTTTGTGTTCTGACAAATCTTGCATCTATCCACAAATTTCTTAACATCTATCCTCATCCCTGGCCAAAAATATGAGTCATTCAACTTTGAGAATGTCTTATCATGACCGAAGTGTCCAGCCAATCCTCCACTATGTTTTTCTTTCAGCAAATTCTCCCTCATGGAGCATTTTGGAATACATAGTTGATTTCCCTGGAATAATAACCCATCCTGGATCATGTATTCATCCCATTGGCTTCTGTCCCTGAGAACTAGATTCTCAGATGCCTCATATGCTTCCTTAAAATCTGGGTCATCCCTGTACATTTCTTTGAGGTTATCAGAACCTAAAGTCTTGACTCTGAATTCCTGCATAAGCAAACATTTCCTGCTCAAAGCATCAACAACTTTGTTAGGAGTTCTAGAAATATGCTTAATTACAAAAGTAAAATTATGAATGAATTCAACCCATTTAGCATGCTTTTGGTTCAACTTCTCTTGTCGAGTCACGAATTGTAAAGCATGATTATCACTATACAAAACAAACTCTTTAGGAACCAAATAATATCTCCATTTCTTCAGTGCTTGTATGACTACATAGAATTATTTGTCATATGTTGAGTACTTGATCTTCGCTTCATTCAATTTCTCACTAAAATATGCGATCGACCTGTCGTCTTGGCTCAAGACCGCTCCAATTGCAAATCCACTCGCGTCACACCTCACCTGGAATGTCTTGCTAAAATCCAGCAAAACCAGAATTGGTTTCTCTGTGATCTTCTTCTTCAGAAGGTTGAAGCTTTTCTCTACTTCTTCTGTCTAGTGAAAGACTTGTGTATTTTCTTCACTGTATCCATCATTGGTGCGCTAATTCCATTGAAATTTCGAATGAATTTCCTGTAGAAACTTGCCAAACCATGGAAGCTTCGAACTTCAAACACACTCTTCGGCGATGGCCAATTCTTAATTGCATCTACCTTTTTTGGATCCATCTTCAACTCATTTGCAGAGATAAAAAAACCCAAATAAATGAGTTATGTCCTCATAAATGACGATTTCTTCATATTTATCAGCAATTTCTTCTCATTACTGCAGTTAAATGCTTCAAGTGTTATGCTCCTGTTTTGTTGAAGATTAATATATCATCAAGATATACGATGACGAATTTCCCAATGACATCTTTCAGGACTTCGTTCATCAACCTCATGAAAGCACCAGGTGAATTCGTTAAGCCAAATGGCATGACAAGCCATTCATACAGCCCCTCATTCGTCTTGAATGTTATCTTCCATTCATCACCTTCTCTCATTCGAATTTGATGATACCCGCTTTTCAAATCAATCTTTGAAAAAAATCTTTCACCACTCAAGCAATCCATCAAGTCATCCATCCTTGGTAATGGAAATCTATATCTGATGGTAATCTTATTGATTGTCCTTGAGTCTGTACACATTTTCCATCCTCCATATTTCTTTGGGCTGAGCACTATTGGAACAACGCATGGACTCAAGCTCTCTCAAATCAATCCTTTGTCCATTAAGTCTTAGACCTATCTCTTGACTTCTTCATTTTCCTGCAGCATCAACCTATATGCGTCTTTTTTCGGTAAACTGGCTCCAGGTATAAGATCTATATGATGGCTTATACTCCTGATAGGTGGTAACGAACAAGGTAGTTTGTCCACTACTATATCAACAAATTCTCCCAACAATTCTTGGATTTCTTCTGGTAAATCATCTATCCTTGTACTGATCAAAACAATTTTGGGCTTCCTGACCACAATAAATTGTGTGTCTTCCTTCTTCTTAACCTCATTAAGAATTTCCTTCCCACTCATGAGAAGTACAATGTTGCTTGTCTCTGTTTTCACCTCTTGGTTTTTAATCGGCAACAACATGTGCGTCCTCCCATTCTTATCTAGGGTGTACGTGTTATTTCTCCCATCATGAATCACATTTCTATCATATTTCCACGGTCTACCCAGCAATAGATGACAAACATCCATGGGAATGACATCACATAATATTTCATCTTTATATCCTCCTATTTTAAATTAAACTAAACATTGTTTAGTGACATTTACCTGATGTCCTTTTTGTAGCCACAAAACTCTGTATGGGCTTGGATGTACAAAAGTCTCCAGCTCTAGCTTTTCTACCATCTCTGTAGATATGAGATTGTCTATGCTACCGCTGTCCACTATGACCTTGCATACCCTGTCTTTGGTTTTTCAAGCAGTCTGAAACAAACTGTTTCTTTGGGTTGGGTTCTCTGCCTCCTTCTTTGGCTTCAAGAGAACTTTCCTCACCATTAAGGATCTTCCGCCCTCAACGTGTTCTGCCTCAACATTCCATCCTTGAGCTTCGCAATGTGAGTTTCACCACCATCTTTTTTCTTATCTGGACACTCATAGGATTTATGTATGATCTTTCCACAGACAAAGCATTTTACTTCATCGCCTCTACCTCTTCCTCTTCCTCTAGCTCGAGGAAAAGTATTTCTATCAGCATAGTGCCCTCTCTGTGAGCTTCCTCCTCTCTCATGTTGAGTTTGAGGTTTCTTCGCCTCTTCCTTAGATTTTTGAGTTCTGTCTTGGGCAATTGTTTTGCCTCTGGCTTGACTTCTACCTCGGCCTCTTTGATCTTGCTTCCAGCTCAACTTCTCTTCGACTTTCAGAGCTATCAGATAAGCATCTTCCACATTTTGAATGGTCATCATGCTCATCTCATCTTGAATATCATACCACAGACCATTCATGTATCTAGCAACTTTTTCATCATCGCTTTCCTGATGACATGCTCTTATGTTTATCTTGTAGAACTCTTCAGTGTATTCTTTCACTGACATCAGCTTCTATCTCAAATTCTACATCCTCTGAAACAGATTGATTTGATAATCCTTGGGTATAAATTTGGCTTTCATATTTGCAACCATTCTATCCCAGCTTTTGATTTTCTACTTGCCCTTGCAGCGTCTGTTAGCCTGCAGTTCATCCCACTATAGTGTTGCATGCCCTTTAAGTCTAGTAACAGCATGTTTGACCTTCTTGTCTTCCTCAACATCCTCATAGTCGAAGTACTTGTCTAGAGCTCTAATCCAGTCTAGAAGCTCTTCAACATCCAGGTTTCCCTCATACACTGGAATGTCCATTTTTTCTCTGGCACCTATCCTTGCAACAACCCTAAATAGCCATTCATCTACAACATCTTCGACTGCAACTTCTCCTTCTTCGTTTCCAGCTTCATTTTCACTTTCAGCTTCTTTGATATCCCCAGCATCAACTATGTGCCTCTGTGCTTTCTCCATGGCATCAAGCCTGACACGTAACTCACACATTTCTCTTTCTTTTGCTGGATCAAGCATTGGCATTTCCCTGTCTCTTCTTCTCGGTGGCATGGCTGTAAAATGTTCCTCTTTTCTCTCTACTGCAGAAAGAAAAGAACTTGTTCTGATCTCTGATACCACAACTGATGAAGACCCCGGACCCTCAGGCCAAGATCCATGCAGGATCGTTCCAAATATTCTCCTGAGTCTGATTGACTCTTTGATTTCCCCACAGGGAATAACTCACATTGACAAACAGGTGTATTCCACAGGTCCTTCTGAGTTATGCCTGCGTGATCAAACACCGATGTTAACTCCACAACTGACCAACAAATGTGATCGGGGCTTTTTCCTTTTCAGGATTTCGGATTTCGCAATCTCGCGAATCATGTTGTCAAGACCCTTGTCTCTTCAACCTATGAAAGCTGAAACATCGACGAGGGTTGACCCCTTCAATGCACCGAACACACGCCTCTTGTTTCCACTTATTTCAGCTTTTCAGAACTTGAGTGATCGACCAACACTAGTTCCTCTTCTCTTATGATTTTCTGTTTTCCAAGATTTCCCCTTTTTGGTGAGATCAAAGGTATTTCAGGATTTTCTCCGAAGCTTGACCACTCCCTTGACTTCCATAACACATATCCTCCGATTAATGCTTAGGACCCACCTTTCAACTTTTTTCCTTTTCTCTATTTCGGGAGTTGCGTTGACATGCAACTCTGTCTCTTGACTCCCGGAACCCCGAAACCCGATTGGGCCCACGACTATTGTCCTTCAATGTTTCAGGATTTTTTCCTTCCACTTTTCCGGATTTCATGACTTGCAAGATACACAGTAGAAAGGTTCCTCACCTCTCGAAACTCCGATCTCCAAATTCCCGAAAAATCACCTCCAACGTGATCTACGGATGAGATCCTCCATGATTCGACGACTCTGGATCTTTGGCTTTTTGTGAACCGGGAGTTTGAAACTCTTGACTCCAAAGATCGTTGCCTCCTCTACTTCCCGATACCCGAAGTGCCAAAATGTCAAAATCCTGAAATTCACCCCAAGGCACATCGCGTTTCGTGACTTCGGGATTTTCAATGCTAAGCGTCTCAGCTCCTTGTCATCAAGATTCTTGGTATGTCGAACCTCGATATGCCAAAATGATGATGTTTCACACTAAAGGCACGTCGCGTTTCATGACTTTGGGATTTTCAGTACTAAGGTTGTGGTTCCTTGTCATCAATATTCCCGGTATGCCGAACCCCGAAATACCGAAATTTCACACTTGATTATCCTTTTCGCGAACCAAGAGTTTGAGTGAACAAGGGATTTGACGTGCACTCCCAACTTACGGGTCCCAAATTCCTGAAATGATTTGACGGCTCGGGCATACCATGATCAATGGTCCACACTGATTCTTGATGTCAGGGTGGCATATTGTCCAACTCCTAACCACCTTGTAGCTCCTCTGGATCCTATGGTCCCCACGATTTCATGAGTTCTCATCGGAGAATTCTGACCGCCCGATTCACTCCTCAATTACTTCTGCGAGACGAATCAGTGTTCTTCCTCCTGAATTGTCTTTTATGAGATTTTTTCGACTTTCGTCTCCCTTTGAACACTTCAAAGCTACTATCCCTCCTGAGCTTTCACTTGCAAACTCAAGTCCCCAAAAGGAATTATGCTCGCACTCCTTGCGGCAATCTTTCAAATAACCTATGGTTATTTGAGTCCTCGACCATGTGCACTCCTTGCAACATAAATCTTTCAAATTTCACCTTAGCTGATAACTTCTAAGGCTTCAACTAGCCTGCACACACCTTGCACGACCCTGTGCCTCACCTGCACTTTTGCGGGAAATGAGAACAATGGTATCTCTCCTGAACTTTCTGAGATAAAACTCAGACTCTTGTCAACGCACACCTTGCGGATGTTTCACTACACTCCTTGTAGAAATTCTCAGGAAGAGAAACAATTGAAACTCATTCTTCTCCCCTCTCAGACTTCATATACTTAACATGAAATCACACATTCAACACAGCATTGAAACAAATGCATAAACAGAGAGAATAAAACAACTATAAGCATGCCATTCAACAAATGTAAACAATAATCATCATAACACAATGAAAATTGAGTCAAAGCTTCATATATTAACTCAAGTGCTCCTGTACATGGGTTCTTCTCTACAGTTCTCTCCTACAGCTCAACAACTTATGAAAATATGAATGATCATAATGTTACAATGATACAAGGGTGAGGGTGTCTATATTTGTTTTCCCTCCTACTCTCTAAACTGTCTAATCTATGAATTCAAATCTACCTACTTTCATTAAACAGACTTAATGTCTATTACATCTGACGGATGAGAGAAAATCACTCAAGATCTGTTTACAACATGCAAGTACACTTCATTTAACTACTACATTAATATCTGCTCACTAATTTTTCAAAAACATTTCAAAATGTGCAAAATGTGTGCTGCGTTTTTCCAGCTGTCTTCCTCCTTTATGCTTTCTTGGATGGCTGCTTTCGATCCTCCTGCATCAAAGGGTGCAAAGGAGGCCATCCAAATATTGGAGAAGATCAGTTTTCCTCAAGACCATCCTTGGAGGTATGACCCCCACTTTTTGATAGTGACTGAGAAATGAAAGAATAAGCCAAGTCCTCAATACCATGAACATAGACCAATGGAGCAGATGCTAGAAAATAAAGAGTGATGGGAAGAGGTGGAAGCCATTGTGAAATCAGATGCTGACCCTTCCTAGACACTAGCTCAAGAATTCCCAGAGCCACAGCCTAAGAAACCAGGGGTGCCTGTATATTACACCTTCTACATGCCTAAAGATGTTGTGGTCCCAAAGGAGAAGATTGTAATAACCCGATTTAAATTAACGTTTAAATTTCTTCCCAAGTTTCTGTAATTTCTATAAGCCTTTAAAGAAGTAAAATTTTCATAATTTACAATTTATCTCAACACTTACGCTAACACTTACGCAAGTAGAATTTGG
>SNQJ01S0027682.1:73474-83509 GCA_010110895.2 Picea sitchensis
TAATTAATACATTAAAAATTTTAATTAGTACATTAACACCTTAATTTATACATTATTGTAAATTAATTAATACATTAATTACATATTAATATATTAATGGTCTATTATTCCTTTAATATACTTTGATAGACTCCATTAATTTTAAATGATGGAAAACTAAGTGGTTCGATATATATCAATCACTTTTTACATAAATGTGGTTGTTGCTAGTTACACCGATAGGTGTCAACCCTATTGGAATGGATTATTTAATCAACCTTTTAATTACAAATTCCAATCTTATGACCAAGAATTAAAGATGTTGTTATCTTCTTCCTCTTACACTCTCTCAACCTCATTTCCATGGATAACGTATCATACTTGTGTAAATATTCAAGTGTAAATATGATTTTATTTTTATTTTAAATTGCTTGAGACAAATTGATGAGAGAACCGAGCTCTAACAATCTTAGTAATTCTTTATTACACGGAAAAAGTGAAAAAATACTAAAAAAAAATAGGCTAAATGTTCTCCATGAGGATAAGTGTAAACCTTCCCCCAAGGATGTGGGAGGTGAGGGAACAAGCTATCAAAAAGTTAGGCCAAGACTCCCAAGAGTTAGGTATTAGGATAACTTGAAAAAGAAAGACCTAGGAAATTTATTCTCTTATTGAAGACAAGGATAAAGACAAGTATGGCGTAAGAAAGATGATGTTGAGTACTTGTGTAGAAATGAGAGCTTGATGGTTCTAAGAAATAATCAAGTTCTGGTATTTACCTCGATAAGGGTATTGGCATTTTCCATTTCCTATGGAATAAATAATTAGGCTCGGGGGTGACAAGAGAAAGTAATATTCAAGATTCTAATATTCTTTGACACAATTTATGATTTACAACTCTTACTGTACCTAGGGTTTAGTTCTAAGATTCAATATTTGCAGATCAAGATCTGATATACTCGCCAAAGCATTACACCGATCTGATAACTCACATTTCAGGGCATACCTAATCTCCGATACCACATGTCAAGAGATGAAGGGAACTTCCACACTAACCCTAGAAGAAGAGAATAAGAATTTAATCAAGAAATAAAATGACACAATCAATCACACAATACATCGAGATTTTACCCTCGAAACCCTTAATAGGGAAAACCAACATTCCTTGGAGAGTTTTTCTCTCTTGTTGTCTTATTCATTTGGAATAAAATGTTACATGTCTAAACTTTGTGCACACCTAAGACACAATCAACATCATACCCTCTTGCACATGCAAGAAAAACCTTGTAGCCAATTCGACTTACATATGCATGGCCAACAACCTACGATTTACACATGAAATAACATATTTTGTATTAGCCCTTACATCCTTACAACAGGCCTCTTTATAGGATTTACAACAGGAAAAACCCTAAAGAATGGCACCCAAAAACGGTTACGGATCCATGCATGTCATTCGCTATAAATCCTACAAATCTCAGAATTCTGTTATAATCGACCCCAATTCAGGTTTACGAGTTGACTACGAGTCAACCTCCAATTGGTCTCTAGTCAGTAGTATCATTCCTACACTCCAAACTCTTTTTGGTTGACATGTCGTCGATATCTTCGACTTTGAATTTACCCGATCGAATTCCTCGATCGTCGAATTGATCCACCTCGACTTCGACCTGCTATTGATCCACCTTGACCTTGGCTTGTTGTCGATGTTGTCAATCTACCTCAACTTCGACCGTGAGATGATTAACCTCGACTGAAATTTCACTGCAAAGAATATAACAACCCGACACAAGAAATTCTGGGGGAGGACACCCCTATAGTAAAATTTATGGAATCTCTTTTGAAAACCTGGAGCTTCATTTGTGTTGATGGCAGGGGTATATCTAGGGTAGTGACCATTGCATGGAACAATCAATCTATTAAGGTTCAAAATTTGTTGGGGTTTGATTCGCCTGCCATCTTGGGGGAGTTTCCTCTTCCACCATGAAGCTGCCAGTGCCAAACACCGGGTCCTGTGGATTGATTTTCAGGGGAGGGGGGAAGAGGATTAGTGAGCAAAGGAGTGCGCTCTTTTGAAGGTGTATTTTCATATTTAGTTGGGTGGTTTCCATGGATGGAGCGAGGGGTTGACGAGTGAGACAGCTAGGGATAAAATACAGTTAAAGAGGGAAAAGGTGATAATTCGCTGAGAAGAGCCAAGGAGCAAGAGAAAATGCAGAGGGGGAATGCATGAATTCATTAGGGCGATTTCCCTCTTAGTACAACTCAAATTGACACGCAAGATAGCCATGAGAGCCGAGGTGACGACTTCTCTAGGCTTGGTGCTTAGCACGATACACCTGCTCTGGCTTATGCGGGGGGGGCGCATGGGGGGCATTAATGCTGCAAGGTTGGTCGGGCGCACTACCATTCTCTCCTTTGGGTGTGGGTAATTATGTAGTAATGGGTGGAGGGCTGGCGGTCGGGGTTAATAACTCCCGTTGACACTGTCAAGGTGGCACCCCATCCCGGGGAATAAATACATTAGTATTAACATATTTATTAATGTAATATAACTTTAATAATGTGTTATTTATATGTTACTTTATTAGTGTATTAATACATTAGAAATTTATGAATAGTGTATTAATTAATTAATACATTAATAATTTAATGTATTTGTAATTTAATAATATATTTCTACTTTATTGATGTATTAATATGTTATTAATGTTTTAATTAATGAATACATTACTTTATTATTGTACAATTTTATTTTTGTATTAATACTTTGTAAATTTCTTAATGTATTAATTAATTACTAGATTGCTACACATTGATATATTAATGTCATGTATTAATACTTTATTTTGTACGTTACATTAATGTAATAATTAATTAAATAAATCGTAAATTAATTTTAAATTAATTAACACATTAAAATTTTAATTAGTACATTAACACCTTAATTTATACATTATTGTAAATTAATTAATACATTAATTACATGTTAATATATTAATGGTATATTATTCCTCTCTAGTGCATGATCGTCGTTAATATACTTTGATGGACTCCATTAATTTTAAATGTTGGAAAATTAAGTGGTTCAACATATATCAATCACTTTTTACATAAATGTGGTTGTTGCTAGTTACACCGACGGGTGTCAACCCTACTGGAATGGATTATTTAATCAACCTTTTAGTTACAAATTCCAATCTTATGACCAACAATTAAAGATGTTGTTATCTTCTTCGTCTTACACTCTCTCAACCTCATTTCCATGGATAACGTATCATACTTGTGTAAATATTCAAGTGTAAATATGATTTTTGGTTTATTTTAAATTGCTTGAGACAAATTGATGAGAGAACTGAGCTATAACAATCTTAGTAATACTTTATTACATGGGAAAAGTGAAGAAGCGAGAAAAAAAAATGAGGTAAATGTTGTCCATGAGGACAAGTGTAAACCTACTCCCAAGGATGTGGTAGGTGAGGAAACAAGCTATCAAGAAGTTAGGCCAAGACTCCCAAGAGTTAGGGATTGTGATAACTTGAAAAAGAAATACCTAGGAAATTTATTCTCTTATTGAAGACAAGGATACACACAAGTATGGCGTGAACAAGAGGATGCTGAGTAGTTGTGTAGAAATGAGAGCTTCATGGTTGTAAGAAATAATCAAGTTCTGATATTCACGTCGATAAGGTTATTGACATTTTTTAGTTTCCTATGGAATAAAGAATTAGGCTCGGGGGTGACAAGAGAAAGTAAGATTCAAGATTCTAATATTATTTGACACAATTTATGATTTACGACTCTTTTGTATCTAGGGTTTAGTTCTAAGAATCAATATTTGGAGACCAAGATCTGATGTACTCGCCAAAGAATTACACCGCTCTGATAACTCACTTGTCAAGGCATACCTAAGCTCCGATACCACATGTCAAGATGCAGGGCACTTCCACACAAATCCTAGAAGAAGAGAAGAAGAATTTAATCAAGAAATAAAATGACACAATCTATCACAGAGTCCACCGATATTTTACCCTAGAAACCCTTAATTGGGAAAACCAGCATTCCTTAGAGAGTTCTTCTCTCTTGTTGTCTTATTCATTCAGAATAAAAGATCACATGTCTAAAATTGGTGCACACTTAAGACACAATCAACATCATACCCTCTTGCACCTGCAAGAACAACCTTGTAGCCAATTTAAGTTACATATGCATGACCAACAACCAACGATTTACACATGCAATACACATTTTTCATTAGGCTTTAGGACCTTACAACACACCTCTTTATAGTATTTACAACAGCAAACCTAAAGAATGGCACCAAAAAACAGTTACATATCCATGCATGTTATTGGCTATAAATCCTACAAATCTTGGGATTCTATTACAATCGAGCCCAATTCAGGTTTACCAGTTGACTACCAGTCGACCTCCATTCGGTCTCTAGTCGGTAAAACCCAGAAATATAGAATATAACACATAAATACAGTGAAACCCAACTTCTATTACCGAATAAGATAGAAAAACATCGTAGAACACAAACTAGAAGAATGGGGTAGCCTATCTCTGAAAGAAAAGAGATGTTGGTTATGCTTCATTTGCAACAATCTTTACATCACACTCCATTACATCCTTAAAGGGCCTCCTTTACCTCAATTATATATGAGAGAGTGAGAGGAGAACAATTCCCATGATGCATGTGGGATAAATTGGACTAAGTTTATAAAATGACATAGGCCACCGAGACATAAGGAAAATACTTGTCCTTAATAACTTTGTGCCAAATTCCTGTCTTCATCAACACACTCCATAGTGTGTTCACCTCCAATGCTTTGTTGAAGAGAAAAACATTTCTCAGGCCCCAACCCCCAAATTTCTTAAGTTTAGCTATCGCCTCCCATCTGCAGAGATGCATTTGTTTTCTATCACTGCAGCCATACCATAAAAAGGAGTAAATTAGCGAATGAATCTTAAATAAAACCAAATCCGAGACTGCTGCCAAAGTCATCCAGTAGATCGGTTGGCTTTCCAATACCGCTTTTATAAGGACAAATTGCCCTACAAGTGTAAGTCATCTATTGCACTAGTGATCAATCCTCCTCTCGAACTTATTAATGATCCTCCTCGAGTCTTCTATTTTGTAGCTCGAGGGTTTTAGAAAGTATCCCAAATAACGAAAACCGAAATTTAGATCGATGAAATTAAACGAGAATTTTTCCTTGAAAAGATCCAAACTATCACCTTCTATGCCTAAATAATGGAAGGTTGACTTTGATGAAATTATCTCTAAACCCGTAGCTCTAACAATCTCTACAAAAGGCTAACAATCTCTTGTCATTCCTGGATATTGACTCTTGTCATAATCAACACATCATCTACAAATAAAAGGTGAAGAATTTTGAAAATTATAGCAACCTTCACACCCGTCAGTTTCCCTTTCTCCTTACCTTTTTTGAGAAATATACTGAGGCCTTCCATCACAAGGACAAATAATAGAAGAGAAAGTGGGCATCCTTGCCTGATCCCTTTGCCTAGTTGGAAAAAAGTTGAAGGCTCGCCATTAATCAGAACTGCATAGGTAACACTTAAAACATAGCTCATAACCTAGTTGGTTACCAGCATACCAAAACTCGATTAAACCAAGATCATTCTCAAGAAATCCCAACTGATGAAATCATATGCCTTCTTTAAGTCAAGTTTTAATATTAAGTCCTTTAATTTTTATTTTTTGATACTATCGATGCATTCCTAAGCCATCCCCATGGCATCCATTATTTGTCTCCCCTGCAAAAAGCCCAACTCTTTTCCAGACAAAGATCGATATGGAATAGGTTTTATCCTATTTGCCAAAATATTTGCTATAATTTTATAACATAGATTACATAGAGATATAGGTTGGAAATCACCAAAATTCAATGGTTTATTTACTTTTGGAATTAAAAGCAGAAAGGTCAAGTTTAGATCTTTGATAACCTCTCCCCTACTCCTCGATTCCTCAACCATCCCAAGTAAATCTTCCCCAACTAGCTCATAATAATGAAGGAAGAACTCAACAGTCCAGCCGTCAAGGCCTGGGCTTTTATCCTTTGCAAAATCCTTTAGAATTTTCCACAAATCCTCCTTTGTGCAAGGTATTTCCAGCTGGACCAAGTCTTCCACTGTAACAATACTGACAAACTGAATGGCTAAATGAACCTGATCTTCTAAAAGTATTCTTGTATCCACCCGAGTTTCTTTGAAAAATTTAATTGCTTCAATTTTTAAAGCCTCTTATCCTAAGTGCTCCTTTCCTATCTCATCCTGAATCTCCCAAATCTACTTTCTATTTCTTCTGGCACTGGAAAATTGATGGAAGAACTTAGTGTTCTGGTAGCCAATATTTAGCCAAATTGCTCGACTACGTTGTCTCCACAATTCCTCTTCGGATTGAAGGTGATTGATTCTTTCTTGTTCAAGAGAATTTACTTGACTTGCTGCCTCCTAATTGTTTAAGTCAGTTAGTGTAGTTTGCTAGAGATTTTGCAATTCCTCTTCCAACTTCTCTAATCTCCTAGCTGACAGAGATCTACACTGAGATGCCCATGATTTTATATGATTCTTTAAACACTTTAATTTTCAGACCAGTCTCTGTTGTAGTCCAGGTTCTTCTAAAAACATAGGATCCTTCCATACACTGTGGACTATTTGTGAAAAGGCATCTTCTCTCAACCACATCGAATTTATCTTGAAAGGATAATTGTTTATCTCACTGTTACCGTCAAGTTGTAAAATAACTGGAGCGTGATCAGAAATATATGGATATGCAACCCAAGAGTGATACCTACATATATTTCTCAATAAATATGTCGCTACAACTGCCATATCCAATCTTTTCATAATACGATCTGATCCCACTCTGCCATTTTGCCAAGTTGGCAATAAAGCATCTGGTAGTATATCCACCTGACCACTGTCTCGGAATAGTTCTTTGAAAAATAGATTCAGTTGGTTCCACTGTACCGCTTCCCCCCAAATCTCACCTTCATGTAACGTGAAATTAAAGTCCCGAGCCACTGCCATATTTTTAAGGTAGAGAATCCCCGTATCCCCTACCTTTTCCCATAAATCCTTTCTGTCTATGCAAGGTCCATAAACATTCAAAAAGGAGATATGATTCTTCAACTCGAGATTGGTACATGTCAAGAGTAATCCACCACAAAAAATGTAAGATTTAAGATCAAGCTTGGAAGGGTCCCAAGCAACTAACAGGCCCTCTGATTTTCCAACTGAACTCACTGTTGCGGTATACCAAGCTAGTCTTAAGGTAGACATGAAAGATTTGGCCCTCACTTCGTCAACTAGGGTCTCTTGTACAAGAATAATGTGAGAAAGTGTATTGTTTAGAAGTCTGCGCATGGAGACAAGTTTATGGGGTCCCCCCACTCCCCTAAGATTTAAGGAGAGCAGGATCATGACTTGGCATGTGCTAGGGATTTGATGCCTCTAAGCACCCCAAATTCAGGAATCGAAGAAGATCCAAAGTCCGGACTAATCGAAAAAATCTTCACTCACTTTCGAGCACTCCTAGTATTAATAGGTGATATTTCACACCCCAAACCTCTGGACCAAGAAAAAACTTTACTAGTGGAATCTCGAGACCCCACTCGATGTGCAGAAGCGTCTTGATGCATAGAATCACTAGAAACCTCTCTAGATATGTCAGTCCTCCCTTGGAAAATTGGAATAGTTAACAAGGAAGGTATTTCTTTCAAAACTAGTACCAATGAGTCCATTACATCTCCAACTGAGCATTCCCCTATATCTGACTCCCTAAAAGCAGAGAATTGAGGGTTTACTAGCATTGTTTCACCAGGGATTTCCAATCCCACCCGGTCACTTGACTCAACACCTGGAATAAGGCCTAAATCCTCTGAGAAACCCCCCCCCCGAGACTCTATATATAGTTGAAAGTCCACTGTTGAAAAAATCCCCAGTAGAATACTGAATCTTAGGCAAACTTGGAGGCTCTTTTTGCGGAAAAGCTGGGCTAACTGTCTGTTTGGAAATAGGAGACAAAACCCTGCCTCGGACCCAAGGAGGAATGGGGGAAGTTAAGGGAGGGAAAGATTCTGGAGCCAAGAAATTTAAATCCACAAGAACCTACTTACATCCCTCTCCATCCCAGGCAGCGTCGTCCAAAGTGTCACGTTCCTAGGATGACAAAGAAAAAAACAATGAAGGGCACACATTTTTTAACTTACTCGTGAAGCTAACTCCAGGATTGAAATTGTTTATAAGCTTGGCTTCTGTAATAGAAAATCTCTTGTCTCCCTATGCTACCTCCAAACGGTATTCCGAGGTAGGCCTACGAAGTACTGAGGATTCAGATGACTCTTCTTCTATTCCCCCTTGGCATTCCTTACATAGGTGACCCGTTTGATGACATCGAGAGAAATGGAAAGGAACACCTAGATAGTCTAGTCTCTGACACCTCAGATGGCCCCTCCATTCAATCTCAATAGAATCTGACAAACCTGCGTGTAAATCGATCTCAACCAACACCTTACAAAGCCGCTTATCAGGGGCTTTTAGTGCCTATTCATCCACTGTTATGAATCTGCCCAGATTATTTCCCAACGCCTCTAATGCTCTTTCATTCTATAACTGAAAAGTCAGTCCAAGGAGTAACACCGAGAGATGTCGTAGGTGAAAATACTTGCACGACAGATCAACGTTAACTCTCCACCTTTTTATGATCAAGCTATGACCATCCGTCGCCCAGAGCTTACCCAACAGTGGTATGGTCTCTTCCGTCTTTCTACATCGAAACCCATACCAACCTTGTGACAAAAAATGAATCTTCGAACTATTATCCAGAAGTTGTTCCCAATTTGTTGTGACCCAATCTTCTAGAGAAGTGTGACACAGATTATGGTAGGACAATCTCCCCACCAGCGTGCAAAGAGACAAGTTGCAAGCATCCTCTAGGACTATATCAAAACCCATCACAAACCTCTGCCTGGATTTATTTTCCTTCCACGACTTCAAACGTCTGGAACCCCCCCCTTGAGAAAACGCTGTGAACCCCCCCTGGCTTTGAAGAAGAAGACACCCTCAGGTCTAGCCTCTCCTCCTCCTTGGTTCTAATAGCACAACCATGATGTTGAGAAATGCCAAATCTAATGGTCTTGGGAGCATAAACTCCAGACTCTAGAAGTGAGGGAAGGTTAAGGGTGGGCTTTGGATAGTGAGTCGGTTGACAAGACAGCTTGCCACCCGGTTCCCCAATGTGCGCATCTACCGAGGCGAAAAGCCTGACACAGTTCTAGAGTACTTCATCATCTGCACTCATAAGTGCAGTGACTTCAGCCTCCATCACCAGTGAGGTATCTCCCCCTAACACTCTTCCACCTAAGAGCTTCTAACCACTAAAATAAATGTTAAATGAAGAGAAGGCTAAATAAAACAATTTCTTGTCTTTAGCTCAGTGGTCGGGACCTGGCCCTACCTGTGTGCCCAACCAATTGTCCATAAATCTCACCTACCAGTTCATAAGCTTATATTAACTACCATTAAAGGCCTAAACTGAGATGCAAAAGCTCTCCCCTCAAAGTATAACACCTAAGCAAAAGGTTCCTCTATCCCCTGTCTTCGCCCAGTAGCCTCTTGCCATTAGAGAACCAGAGGGTTACAGATGTTAAACATTTCATGATACAAAGATGTTACAATTCAAACTAACTCTGATAATAATAATAATAATAATAATAATAATCTATTTTAAGGTCACGGCCAAGCCAACACACCAGTTTGGTGTATGAGACCCCCCTGTTTGTGGGACAAGGGACCCCGCTCCGCCTAGCGGTTTGACTGGTAAAGTACCAATTTGGTGTATGAGAACCCCTTGTTTGTGGGACAAGGGACCCCCCTCCGCCTAGCGGTTTGACTGGTAAAGTCTACAAAGGAATACATACCCTAACCCCCTCTAGATTTGAACCTGTGACCTCTTAAGAGGAAACACATGTTCTTAACCATTAGGCCAACTCAGGCTGTATCACCTTTCGAATCATTTTATTTTTA
>SNQJ01S0027683.1:12186-59675 GCA_010110895.2 Picea sitchensis
TGAGGAGGTGGATCCAAAAAAGGGACTTCCAGAATCTATTCTTCTCACCCTAGATAAGTGGAAGCATGTTTAGAAGTTAGGAGGAAAATAGTTACCATTCAAATGTAATTCATGTCATGAATATGGTCATTTTTCCATAGTTTGTAAGAAGATTCAACCCCAAATTTTCTCAGTAACTGAAAAAGATGAGCAACATAAAACTATGAAGAAAAAAAAAGCATAAATCAAGGAGCAACGACTAACCATATAGCTACATCGACCTCCAAGAAACCTATCGCAGCAAGCTCGAATCAAACAAACCCTTCCAAGCCACGTGCATTAGAACCATTGGTACCCAAGAGCATAGTCACAATAAGATCAATTAGTCCAATCTTAATTCCTCTTGTTTCATCAAATGTATTTGAAGTTTTATCTCAGCAAGAAGAATCTATAATCTCGATAGAAGCACATGTAACTTCAATAGAGTGAGTCGAAACATCAGTTATTAAACCTCAATATTTCATTCCCTCTATTTTCTCTAAGAACCCAGTGGAAACTCCTCAAGCTCTAGAGGATGATTGATCTAAAAAATGAAAGGCTTGAGTCTCTTTAAAATTGCAAGTGAAATTGTATGTGCTTGGGTAATAGGATCAAATTACAAACACATAAAAATTAATGAGTTTTTACTTAATCATGAGTAGCTTAAATAGTCATAACATCCATCAAAATACACACATTAACACTGCAAAATGATAAAGGAGTTCACCCCTCTCTTGGGCTACATCTCCTGGTCTAGCTTCCAATGTATCATTTTCATTAATGCTCAAAATGTCAAAATCGATGCTTTAAAATTCTAAGAATGAGAAATAGATGGCTTCAATGGCTCCAGAACGTCCAAAAACCCCTAGCTAGGGTTTTCCTGCACCTGGTTTGGCCAAAAACTGAGTTGGAATCACTCCGTGGAAGTTTCTCCCAATTCTTTGTTGTTTTTGCTCACCAAAACGCACCTAGAATGATTGAACCTAGCCTCTGTGTGTTTTTCATGCCAAAAACTCATCTCCCACATGCATCTTGCAAAATCAAACAATTTTTCGAACCGTTAGGCAGCCAACACCTTATCCGACGGAGGTTTCGGTTGCATGGGCACCATATGGCCACGTCCCAACGCCAAATCTGGATCCGTTAGCTACCTCTTGGAACACGTGAAAAAGGTGGTCATGTGACCAAGTTCTATGTTAAAATCCATACCAAAGGACATGTGCTATGCAGTTAGACCAAGGGCTAACACTTGATCCCTGCACTGAGTTTTGTGGGTAATGCGTATGTGTATATGGTATGACTAAGGGTTGGGGATAAGCCCCGACCCTTTCTCCTCCCAACCAAGCCAAAGTTCAAACTTAAATATTTATGCAATGGTTATGGGGTAAGAAACACATGGTGGGAAAGCTGGTAGCCTGGCCTGCGCCAAGTCACTCGCCCACGCCAAAGATCACGGGTTCAATACCAATGGAGTCCAAAACCTTTTAACCCATCAACTAAATATGGGGTACCACTTGGCGGCCCCTGGCTAGGCCACGTGGCACCTTCCCATTCACTCTGAGCATTCAACGTGTTGACCATCCATTGGTTCATGTATGTGCCAACACACCTGCCACATCAACCTCTGCCACATCACCCTTGCCACATGTCAGTATGGACACCTGCCATGTGTCAGTACGATCACTTTCCATGTCACCAGTACGGCCTTTCCACATCAACAATACGACCATGCCACGTTAGCACTGTATGGACTATACAGTCCGTAAAATTTTGCATGTTTGGAAAAGCAGATTGAATGTGATATCTCTCGCATACGACGTTCATTTGAACCTGTTCAAGTTGTGTTGGGATCGTGAGGATGAGGCCTACGTACAAGTCTGTTTTGAAGCAATTCCGAGCACTTTGATTTTTGAGCATATTTTGATCCCCTAGATCACTCCTCCTCATTGGGAAGCTTTTGGACCTCCAAAATACTACTTTCAGTCTATCTGAATATTAGGGTACAGTTCCCTCACCTTTTCAACCTCAATCCATTTGGCCTTGCTTGGATTTGTTCCTTTAAGACCAACTCAAAGGTATTCCACATTCCCTCATTTTTTAATTTCTCATCCTCTTGTCAAGGATTGTATCTTCATGCAGTTCTAAAAGATATTTTGGCGAGAAATAATCTATAGAAGGAATCTAAACATGCTCTCCTTGATCATCAATCAAAGGAGGCTCATATTCTCAACATTGACAACTGCATACATTTGCATATAAGGAGGCAAATCCAAACGGAAGGCATTGTTACCAATCTTTTCAGGAATCTTGAAAGGTCCATATCTAATTGGTTTCGGTTTTTTACCTTCTCCTTTAAGCCTCTCTTTGCTAATGTAAATCCAAACTTCATCTCCAACTCGGAAACTGTGATCAACACGATGCTTGTCATGTCTTGTCTTGTACTTGGCTTGGCTCGTTTCCAATTGTTCTTGTACCATTTGATGCACCAACTGAATTTTTTCAATGAGCTTATTTGTTCTATCAATGTCATATTGACCATCAATAGCAATATCTTTCCCAAATATAAAATCTAAAGGAGATTTTGGCAAATAACCAAAACATGCCTCAAATGGAGATTTGTTTGAGTCTAAGAGTGCTTAGCCCAGTTGTAAGCATGTTGAATGTAGTGTAGGTGCTCATCCCAAAGCTTAGGATGCTTGCTGCAACAACCACGAAGAAGATGTACCATTGTTCTATTCACCACTTATGTTTGACCATCGGTTTGTGGATGAAAAGTTGTGCTCTTTTTCAGCTTGGTGTCCATGAGTGCCCATAATCTTGACCAAAAGTTCCCAATAAATCAAGAATATCGATCATAAATAATGGATTTGGGCAACCCAAAATGTACCCAAACTTGTTGAAAGAACATTTGTGTCGTTTGTTTAGTTGTAACATGCTTCTTACAAGGCATCAAAATACACATTTTGTTGAAACGGTCAACCACAACATACAGATAATCATGATTCTTTTTATACATAGGTAGACCTCCTACAAAGTCCATGGAAATGCTTTCCCAAGGACAAGAAGGAACTGGAAGTGGAGTATACAAAACCAACTTTATATTTCTATGCTTTCTTGTAGCACATAAAGAACATCCTCTTACATATCTTGAAACACTTTCATTCATTTTAGGCCAATAGCAATACATTTGAAAATTAGCCACCGTCTTGCCTACACCAAAGTGGCCAGAAATAAGAGAAGAATGACCTTCCCTTATGATGTTGACTCTTTCACCCCGTGGAATACATATCTTGAAAAGATGATATAAAAGCTTATCATTCACATGGTAATCCAATTCCTCAACTTGGTTAGAATGACACAAAGTTGCATAAACCTC
The DNA here is from genome assembly GCA_010110895.2 of Picea sitchensis. Taxonomy (NCBI): domain Eukaryota; kingdom Viridiplantae; phylum Streptophyta; class Pinopsida; order Pinales; family Pinaceae; genus Picea; species Picea sitchensis. The sequence continues at coordinate 15,581 of SNQJ01S0027683.1, forward strand.
TTTAAAATCAACATCTAAAGCATATTGTTCAACATAGCTCTCATGCATGGTAGAATTATGCTTAAGAATTACTAAAGAACTAACAATAGGCCTAGAAACCATATCAGCAACTTTGTTATAAATGCCTTTCTTATACCTTATAACCAAGTGGAATTGTTGTAGAAAACACATCCATTTGAAGTGCCTTGCTTGTTGTAGCTTTGTTTGTTATTGTAAGTATCACAATGGTTGATGATCTGTGTGAATGATAGTTTTTTTACCCAACAAATAATGTTTCCATTTTTTCACACTTTGTACCAATGCATACAACTCCTTATCATAAGTAGGATAGTTAATCACATCACCATTAAAATTTTCAGAATGAAAACAAATGGGCTTACCATGTTGTAACATGACTGCTCCCACTGCATAATTTCTTGCATCTATTTGGATCTCAAATGGCTGTCTAAAATTAGGAAGTGCAAGAACTGAAGCTGAACTAATCTTCTCCTTCAATGCATCAAAATATTTATGTTTCTTTCCTCCCCATTGGAAAATTTGCTTAATGCTTGTCATTGCATGTAATTGAGCTGGAATCGAAGATAAGTTAGCAATAAACTTTATCCAATATTGGGATTCTCCCAAAAAACTTCTTACCTCTATCACATTGTTGGGCTTGGGCCAATCCAAAATGAATTTGACCTTGGAAGGATCAATTTTCAATTCTCCTCCTCCAACAATATGCCCCAAGTAAACAAGTGAGGTCTTTCCAAACTCACATTTAAGCATATTCAAAACCAAATTTTCTTTCTTTAAGACATCCAAAACTTGCTTTACATGCATAACATGCTCTTCACGAGATTTAGTAAATATCAAAATGTCGTTCAAGTAACAATCACACAATCATCAAGAAAAGGTATTTAAACATCATTCATGGCTCTCATGAATGTAGCAGGAGAATTACAAAGTCCAAATGGCATTACCATCCACTCAAACAATTACGACTAATACTCATGGATATGGGTCATAGATTAATGACTTACAGTACGCAGTTATTCCCCAAAATGATATCTAATATGTTGCACTGTGAAAGCCCCTCTATGCTTAAATAATAAGAGTGAAGGGAGCTCTAACTGGATAGTTGATAAGACACAATACTTGCTAAGGTTTTGCAAATGGGGTAGCAAGCTAAGTGGGCTTGATTGTGGGGAAAAATCCACAATTAAGCACGCTTGAACCAGAGGCATCTTGGGATGGGTGACCACCTAGGAAGTCTTGGTTATCGGGTGCAAGCCCCGGAAGTGATGATTGATGCTATGTGATTCATTTCGCTAGTTTCAATCCCATTTCTTCACCCCTGTGAGCATAACCCAATGCAATGAGTGCTAAGTGGACTATTGAAATCATGAGAATTATTGGTCAGTTGTGATTAATACTCATGGATATGGGTCATAGCTTAATGAATTACACTACGCAGTTATTCCCGAAAATGATATCTAATATGTTGCACTGTGAAAGCCCCTCTATGCTTAAACCTTGCCTTGTTTTGAAAGTTGTCTTCCAAGTATCTCCTTCAGCAATCCTAGTCTGATGATATCCACTTCTCAAATCCAACTTAGTAAAATACTTAGCATCTTTCATTTGATCAAGAAAATCATCAATTCTAGGAAGAGGATAACAATTCTTTACCGTAATCTTGTTCAAGGCCCTGAAATCTACACACATGCACCATGTAACATCTTTCTTTGGCTCTAAAACAATTGGTGATCCACATGGCGATGTCCTTGGCATGATGACCCCTTTGTCAAGAAACTCTTGGATTTGTTTTTTAATTTCATCATTCTCCATGACTGACATCATGTACATACCAATGTTTGGAAGAGGACAATATTGTTGCAATTGTATCTCATGTTGGATAGCCCATTTTGGAGGCGATCCTTTTGGTTCCTGAAACATATAATCATATTGGAAACCTCATATAAATCAGATTTAAACTTTGCATCACAACCTTGGAAAGCTTATTTTTCAACATTGTATTTGGGTTTGATCATCAAGAGGACAAAATTCTTAATAGAATTGACTAATCTCTTCATTTGTCCAGCATTTACAAGTGAAAAATTCAACTTATTTGTATGTGCTCTAACAATGTACTCAAATCCATTTTTAAACAAATGATACTTGTTCTCATGATGATGAAATATGTCTCTCCTATCATATAAATATGGGCTTCTCAACACAATACCACAGATATCCAATGGAATAAAATCAAACTCTACCTCATCTATAAAATTTGCAGTAATGGAAAATATAAGTTTACACCTTCTTGTCACATGCAATTTGTCATTGTCACATATCCATCCTACAGGGTATGTGTTGGCACAGGGTCAAACCTAGGGTTCAACGCTCAAGAACGCACCAACAAAACCCTAACTACCGGCCCTTTCGACAACACCTAAGAAGTAGATGAAGTCTCACCCGAGGTAGAGGCAGGGGTGGTTGCAGGACTCCAATGTTTGCAACCGTAGCTGGGACATAGATCTGTGACTGTAACACCTTAACATGGCACTTAGCAGTTATAGTTCATCAATATCCAGTCTTAGTTTACAGCACAGTTAAACCTTGATTATAGAGCATTACAGTATTTAACCAGATCTACTATATTCAAGCACTAAGCACATCCACATAAGCCAGATCTAGTATTCATCCATACTATTAAGCACATAGAATTAACATATCTATCTACCATTCATCTATATCAAATCACTAAGCAAGTTAACATATAAACACATCAATACATCGCACAAAGCAGAGCCACACAACATATACGTGGTTCACCCCCACCCTGGGGCTACATCCACCAACTCTTCGTCTTATTTATTAGCTTCTTCAATCAGTTACATGCACGAAGCCACAAAAACCCTACTCCGCAAAGGACAGGAGATCTGCGCACATCGCTAGATCCTCATTCCCCGGGCTAGGTTACAACACTATGCCTCTTCTCAATCTCTTACACTTGCTTGCACTTAGCTCTGCGAGCCTCATATAGTATGCACAAAAGAAATCTCCACTCAACACTTAGCACTTTCGATCACATAGATCGAACTACTTCCTACATCACTCAACCTTCTATTTATACTTTACAAAATAGGCCTAAGCATGGGTAAATCCATGGGCCAACATCCCCATACCCATTACATAATCCCAAATCCAAAAAAGGGCCCTAAAAGGGGTCGAGATCCCATGATCTCCGCTTCGTCTTGTGCTCTGCCTTCGACAACCTTTCGAAGTCCCAAAAATAGGTCTAAAATGACCAAGGATCCTCAAAAATTGGTCAAGGGCCAACAAGCCCCCAACACTCACATGTGACTCGTCCCGAGTCACTCTTATCTGGTTAATTTTTCCTCAAAATCCTCGATCTTGGCTCGAGCTTCTTTGACTTATTGTTGTGCCACGACCTCCTATTCAACTAACTCTTGGATAACAACTTCGTTGACAGGTCCCTCTAGGTGTTGTTCTGTTGTAGTGATGACTTGCTCTAGTTTTGCTCCTCGGCCTTCGATCTTTATGAAAAGTTGGCAAGCCTCATCTTGTATAGGTTGGAGCCTCTGATTCACTTCCATGACTTTACTCTGAATGGTATGGATCTGCTTCTGGGAAGTGTGTTTCTCTTGGGATTGCTTCATCCTTTCAACAATTGACAAGGGATTAAACTGTGTTTGTATTGTTTCTGCTTGATACTTCACCTCTTGGAGTTGTGACTCCAGTGTCTTCGGTTTTGGATTCTTAGTGAGTCGCTCATAAGTCTAGGCACTTCAATCACTTAGTTGTTTACATTCCAAGGCGAGGCCCTTGATTATTTCAATTGTACCTCGAGCAATTGCTTCTCTTTGATCCCTTACATCCTGTGGGGTGTTGGGCACTGTGTGGAGCTCTAAGTCTGCTACTCTTTGTTGTAGCTACTGGATAGCTTCTGAAAGATTCTCTACTTGATGTGCGACTTGGTCTTTTGTCTATGGCTCTAAGCCTGTCACAGCGCAGAGTGCTCTATTGACTGCTTCTTTCACTTCGAGTTTCTCTGCGAGCAACTGTTCTTTTTCCTATTGAATCTGTGATTTCTCCTCTTCAAACTTCATCTGGAGAGCAACCTTCTCCTGCTCTGCAACTCGGTGTTGTTCTACGAGCATGCCTTGCACTTGCTTCAAGGCTTGGGTGGCTTGTTCTATTTCTTCTTGTCCGCAAAAAAGGTGATCTTCAACCGCATCAACTAGTCGGCGGAGTTGGGCTCGCTCATATCCCAACTCAGGTTCTTCCGATGGCAGGGGTGTAGTGGACACTGCGCAGCTGGAATGAAGGGTTGTTGAACTACTTGGAGTTTGACCTCAATCCTATCATACATTTCCTCCTTCTTGGCTTCTTGTTTCTCCAAGATTTACTGCGAGGCATCATTCACAACTACGATGATGAAGTCAAAATCATCGACAGTGAGCACAGTCTGCATCTTGGTCAAAGTGGCTCTTGATTTCTTCTGGGAAGAGGGTTTCTTGGGAGAAACCTTCCTTTTCTTCAGGGGATCAGCCTCACCTCTAGGCGGTGTTACTTTGCCTTGATTTTTCTCATCTTCCTTGCCATTTATTTATTCCACTTCGTCATCACTCCCTCGGCCAGGTGATATTGAGTCAGTATTTTCTGAGGCGTTGCTTAAGTTTTGGACCTCTTTGGTCTTCTTCCTTCTGCAGGGTTTGGGTGTATCATGTTCCTTGTGAGTGGCCTTTAGGCTGTCAGTGTCAGACATATCTACAGGTCCAATGGGGATAAGGAGGTATGCTGACCAGTCCTTAGTGATATCCTCAAGGTCATATTCCTTGAGCTTGTAGTATGACTGAAGCTCCTCCTTATGCTCGTCTGATCGCGCTTTAATGTAGATGAAGTGTCGATTTGCGCAGAACTTCATTAGGGGTCAGAACCTCTGTAGGGTGTTTGATGTCATGTGAGGTTCATATTTGATGCCTCTCTTAAGCTGGAGATAAAATGTGTGAAAAACTGTGTTTGATTACCACTGTTTTCCCATGTCGCTCGAGTACCAAAGCGTGGTGAACTTTGTAGCAAGTGGCTCGAATGGCTCAATATATGGGAAGGTCGCACCTTCCTGCATCTCCCACACAACAAATGTGATGAGGATCAAGATCCAGTTGAAGTGGAACTCATAGCCCTAATCTCATGCTTTGCGACAGTCCAATTCCAGTTGATTAACTAGGTACTTCACCCAGTTCATCTATAGGCCTTCCATGAATTTCCTTGCAAGGTCAATGACAAAGCCTGTGACCTGCATAGGTTGGTTCTTCTTTACTAGATTCCCTATGATTAATTGGAATGCTACGCGCAATGCACCATTCTGGATGGAAGCTATATTGTAGCCTCACGTCCCCTTCTCAACATCTTTGTATGTATCCTTGATCTTTTTTGCTAGTGCGCGATCTGTGGATTTTCTTGGATAGAATTCTTGTGGATCAGTTCCTTGCATACTCTATCCGGTGATCATATGGATCAATGTTGGATCAATTGTGATACGACGGTCTAGCCATAAGTAGCCGCCATGGTAACATGAAAGTAGTAGCTTGACACAGGAATTAACTTCCTGGTGCCTTCCAAACTGTGGGATTTTCATTATATTCAGCAGGGTGGACTGCGCGAGGTTCATTGTCCATGGCTGGGGGATTATCTTTGAATTGTTCCCCTTTGTCTTGCTCAAGTATTTGTATGGGGTGAGCATGCTATAGTTCTTGCGATCTCTAAGGTTGAAGTTGTTGAAATTCAACGCTGCGATATTGTCTTGTTGTGTTCTTACTGTGCATATCCCCTTCAGGAGGTACGCAATAACCATGGTGTACTCAAAATCTCTTGGCACACTATCTCGACTCACCGTGCCAGCCAGAGGCGGGATGTAGTCAGGAAATATGGTCGGGATCAACTTTACATTTGCTAGGTCATCTCTATTCTTGGTTCTCTTCTCTGTTGTTGGTACTCCTCTCTTGTACTCCTCTCTTCGACGATGCTTGTACACCCACAAACATTACTCTTTTAGTCATGAGTTCAATGAGTACCTCCTTCACAGACTCTTCGGTTGTGCTAAGTTCTTCGAACATACACGCTCGTGGTTGAATCTCTTGGGTTTGAAGAGTAACTAGTCAATCCAATGGAACGGATGCTGATAGCGCGATGATAATTATGTGGAATCAACTAATATACGGGCTCAGATAATCACGGTTGGAAAAAGTGTTCTCGGTGCAATGCTCGAAGAAATAAGTAGATAACTCGGCAACAGATCTCTCCAACGGGTGAGAATCCTTCATTAACTCAGTTATGTCTATTACAACACGGTCCCAACGGTCTGGTGGCGATCTTACTGACCATAAATGTTGTTCTAACCATTCGGGGCATCGGGCTAATGGTTATACCATCTTCAAAAACTATATTGCTTTTCCATGGTGAAGTGTCATGTGGCGTTGTCCTGCTATCCCAACGAAGTTTCAGTTTTGCAATTTTTTCTTCTGTGAAGTTCCCTCTGGGACCTTCTGTAACTTTTCGATCTTGGCTCTCTTCTTACTGATCTTTCTAGCCTTTATCTCAGTGAGCTTCGCCTCGGTATTCTTCTTCCCATTCTGATTCTTATCTTCTTTTAGCATAGTAACTTCGCACTGTTGAGATTCCTTCCTACGATTCAGGAGAAATACTTCTTCTTTATCTGGGGTAGGTGCTTCAGTCTTCTGTGAGTCTTCTTGTGTTCTTGCAACTTCGACATCCAAGTCTCTGGTTCTAAATAACTTTGATCTATTCTCCTGTTCCTCAATCAAGTGCGCGATCCTTCTAGTCATGAAATCTTTTAATTCTTGCTTCTTCTACTCTAAGGCTTCCTCTTATTTTCTTTTGGCTTGATCCCTTTCAATCCAAGGTTTTCCTAGTAACATAGAAAATGGGGCGTTGTTCTCAATAAATTTAACAAATTCAAATTCTTCCTCTGTCAAAGTTCCATGAGCACTCATAGATATCTGGGTGAGTCTTCCACATAGGTTTATCAACTTTCCTCTGAATAATCCTATTCCTCCCAATGAAGGAATCATAGCAGGATTTCCTAGAGCTTCCCAAGTTCTTTCTATCATGATATTCACCTGTGTTTCCTCATCTAGAACACAATCAATATCGAATTCTCCTAATCTTGCTTCTATGCATTCTTTTTCTTTAAAAATCTCTGACAAATTGATATTTTTTTTTATCATTCAGGGTTTCGTTCATTTGCAATAAGACAGTCTCTGATTCTTTCTGAGGTTCTTCCATGGTATTATTTGCCTGACCTTTCTCATGGTCTTCTTGTCTCATATTTATTTTTTCAATCTTAGCAATCATTCTAGGGAAATCTAAAACTTCACGGTCCATAGCTTTAAAACAAAGACAACTAGGTCTTCTACCAGGACATTCCTTAGCTAGATGCCTCGGTCTTCTGCAATCATAACAAATATTTAATCCTCTCTTTCTCTTAAATGATCCCCATCCTTTCCTTCATTGTGCACTAGGATCATGGTAGCTAACCTGCAAAAAATTATTTCTAGGATCCTGCATCCATTTGTTAGTCCAAACATTCTCTCTATGCATAGGTATAACATATCTTTCACTATTCTTATCAAATCTACTCATATCAAATCTTATTTCATCTATCAGTTCCCTAGTTTTCAAGCTAGGACAAATCTTATCAAACATACCTAGATCCATAATTTAGAAACAAAAATTTCCACTAATCTTATCTTTAGCAGAGCACAAAGCTTCCAAATCTAAAACTTTTCACTATTCTTACCTTTATCAAAGAACATATCTTGCAGATCTTACATCTTTAACCAAAAATTCACACTTTTACCGTTAACAGAGCACAAAGCTTTCAGACCTTACCTTTTTTCTTCATATCTGACCCTTCTTCTTAGCACAGAGATTCACAGATCAAGTAGAATATTGTGCACTAGGGAAATATATCTACACACAGAGCTTTCACAATTTCAGGTCTGATCTTCGCACATAGATTATTTTTCCTTGGTTCCCTGCAATCACAGTTTCACGTCAGATCTTCGTACAAAGCTTCTTCTTACTCAGTTCCAATCAATCATAGTTTTAGTCCCGACAACGGAATCATTTCTTGGCACAGGGGCAGACCCATGGTTCAATGCTCAAGAGTGCACCAACAAAACCCTAGCTACTGGCCCTTTCAGCAACACCTGCGAAGCAGATGAAGTCTCACCTGAGGTAGAGGCAGGGGTGGTTGCAGGACTCCAGTGTCTGCAACCAGATCTGTGACTATAACACCTTAACAAGTCACTTAGAAATTATAGTTCATCAATATCTAGTCTTAGTTTACATCACAGTTAAACCTTAATTACAGAGCATTGTAGTATTTAACCAAATCTACTATATTCAAGCACTAAGCACATCCACATAGGCCAGATCTAGTATTCATCCATACTATTAAGCACATAGCATTAACATATCTATCTACCATTCATATATATCAAATAACTAAGCAAGTTAACATATAAACACATCAATACATCGCACAAAGCAAAGCAACACAACATATACATGGTTCACCCCCACCCTGGGGCTACATCCACCAACTCTTCGTCTTCTTTATTAGCTTCTTCAATCAGTTACATGCACGGAGCCAAAAACACCCTACTCCACAGAGGACAAGAGATCTGCACACCTCGCTATATCCTACTTCCTCGGGCTAGGTTACAACACTAAGCCTCTTCTCAATATCTTATACTCACTTTCACTTAGCTCTGCAAGCCTCATACAGTATGCACAAAAGCAATCTCCACTTAACACTTAGCACTTTCGATCACATAGATTGAAATACTTCCTACATCTCTCAACCTTCTATTTATACTTTACAAAATAGGCTTAAGCATGGGTAAACCCATGGGTAGACATCCCCATACCCATTACATAATCCCAAATCCCAAAAATGGTCCTAAAAGGGGCCGAGATCCTGCGATCTCCACTTCGTCTTATGCTCTGCCTTCAACATCCTGTCGAAGTCCCAAAAATAGGTCTAACATGACCAAGGATCCTCAAACCTTGGTCAAGGGCCAACATAATGGTTTAGGATGTGGAGTAGTTTCCAATTTCAGTTTCTTGACAGTGTCTTCAGATATGAGGTTTTCTTGAGATCCAGTATCAAAAAGAGTATCTATCTTGGTATGCTTTGAAATAACCCTTATGTGTAAAAGCTCTATTATTTTCTTTTCGTTTTGAGTTGTATTGAGGCTACTACTACTTGAATAACTAGTACTTGCAATATAATCCTTAGCTTGAAAACCCATGGTTGTAATCTTTGTTTCATTACCCGAATCAGAACCTAAATCATGTTGTGTAGTTGCAGTTGTCTTTGGTTTCCCCTTATGGGTGAACGTTTTGGGTATGTTTTCAAGATGAAGTTTCCAACAATGGTCTTCATCATGCCCATCCTTTGAACAATGTTTACATGAGAGTTTCACTCCCTCTTTCTTGAATGAAGCATTATTTCTTCCATTTCCTTTGAATTTTCTCTTTCCCTTGTCTCCTTTAACAAAAGGCTTTGTGTTTCCCTCTTGAGGTTCATTCCTCCCTCTTGCTTCCAAATGAGTTGCATGTAAACAAACTTCATCTAGACTTGTAGTTTTAAACATAAGTATTGTGTGCATCAAGTAGCTATGCAATCCTCCAATATATTTGATTAAAGTTTCTTGAGAAGATAAGTATATACCCAAAATCAAAGATCTTCTTCTAAATTCTTGAGTGTAGCTTTGTGTTGATTAAGGTTGGTTGCCATTGATGTCAAACCTTGAAGAAAGCCCTATAACACAAAGTTTTGGGTAATAGTCCCAATATTGTTTGATGTAAATATGAATCATTAATGTTTTTTCATGGTTGATAAGAAGTAAATATGGATGAACTCCAAAGTGGTTCCCTTATGGTGAAAACCCTCATGGGAAGACACTTTGCGGAGTAAGAGAACCCATGCTTAATTGTGGAATAATGAGATGAAGGAAAATGGTTTTTTCAGGGAAACTATCCTAGATGGATATTTTTTTTCATGCCATTTCCGGTGGTATGTAGAACGTCACATAACTCCTCACAGTTAGAGAGTTATGACCATGTGAAGTTGGAGAACCTAGGTTTGGGTAATGGACCCAAGTTTGTGTGATGGATAACAGTATGATTTTTGATATATTTGAAGGTAATATTATTCTATATGGATAATAAATGTCATTTCATTTCTGGTGGTATGTGGAACGTCACATAACTCCTCACGGTTTGAGATTTATGGCCTTACGAAGTTGGAGGACCCTCACATGTCATCTAGAAGCCCAAAAATGTCAAAGTAGTCAAAGTGGTTTAATGGATTTTAGAAGGTAAATAATAAAGTGAAGTGATGAGTGTATTATAATTCAAAGTGAATACAAAATAAATTATTTCAATAATAAATTTAATGGAGAAATTAGAAGTGGGTTAACCCTAAAATAAGGAAAGTGGGCCAAGTGACCTAGAGAGATGTTTTTAAGGAAGCTAATCTGGAGAGTATAGGCAGAGGTCGAGGCTCTCTCATTTTGTCCACACTTGAGAATATTGAATATCTATAGATTGTCTGGTAAATACTGGGATATGGCCCAAAATTAGGGAGGTGAAGAGGCCCGAGAAATGCTAGGAGGGATAAATTCTTTTGATTGTGATTTCTAAGGTATGTTATTCTGAGGTCATCTTACCATTTTAAGCTCATAGCTTTATTTTTAAGGATTCAGACCATGAAATTGATATTCCATTGAGAAAACATATCCCAGTATATCTGGTAAAATAGAAATTCATCTTGGCCAAGATCGTTTTATTTTTGGGAGTTACACTACGTGGAAAATAGGACAGTCCACGAAACTAGTATTAAACATGTGTTTCGGGTAAAGCGTCATAACTTCTTCATAAAGAGATCCAAATTCGGTGGGGAGACTAAATGTTGTTGGTTGGGAGTGGAGTCTTTAGTATTCTTTGTAGTAGTTTTATATCAATTCAACAAATCATTTATTGTGGGGCATGCTCTACAAAGGTCTCTCTCTCTAGAATAAGACATAATTCAACAAGATATGTACCATTTTGCTATAAATCCTTTTAAAGGAGAGGTTCTAAGTAGTGAAACTGGAGGAATTATAAACACCTTTGAGAATAACTTTGTGTGTATCATTTTCGTCATACATTCTGGTTCAAAGTTATTATTACTTCAAGTTAGGTTTGTTGACTAGTTTTGGATTAGTAAACTAGGCATGTGAGACTAAAGAAAGTTTGATGAAAATGTTAGTATATTTAAAGTTAAAAGGAAGCTTTGCAAGAATGTGATCATATACACCGGGTCTATTATAGAGCTACAAATCAGATTTGGATGATACAAAATTGTTAAGAGAGTTTTAGTTTGAGGTACATGTTGAGTACATGGTTGAGCCAAGTAGTTGATGAGTTGGCACATACATGGGGTGTATAGTTGATGATGTTGGTACATATTGATAGGTCATAATTGATGAGTAGTTGACATTGTTGTTTGCCATTTTATGGTTGGATGCGCTTGTTTATAGTACAGATTGATTACGAGGTTGTTTGGTACGAGGTTGGTGCATGGTTGATACACTTGTTTATAGTACAGTACGTTTATATTGAAATTACAGGTTGGTGCATGGTTGATCACTTGTTTATAGATACAGAGATTGATTACAAGTTGAGGTAAATTTTGGTGCATATTTGATGCACTTTTTCATAATTTTATGTTGATTATAGGTTGAGTTAGAGGTTGATGCATGGTTTGATTTGGCTAGTGCAATTTACAGTATATCTCACAATGATATGTAGCGGTGGTTCCATCATTCACCTACTTTAGGGGGGGTTGGATGGGGCAAGGGCAGTGGTTGTAGCCACCTTCACGAGTTTGTAGTCGAAGAACATAAGAGGTTGTAGCATCCTTCTGGTTATAACCAAAAGAATTCAGGGAGTTACAACTTCCTTCAAGTTGCTTAACTTTGAGAAATTTAGGGGTTGGAACCTCCTTCGATTCGCAATTTGGAGAAAACCAGGGAAGTTGGTGCTTCAGTGATGTAAATTCTTCAAGAGACATATAAGAAAAACATTTTTGTGGTTTCTCTCGCTTTGGGTTTCCCTGTAAAACACTAGTTAATGCTTTGTGTATGTGTATGATTGTTCATTTGTTCATTGCACTCATTATTGGATGATAATTATACATTGACATAACACTTGGATTATTTGGTTAAAAAGCATTAGATTTCTCTATTCTTGATTCCTCGGTAATCCAACAAAATTGTAGTATCAGGTGAGGTTCCTTTAGAAACAATTTAAACACTGGAAGGGATCATGGATTATTATGCGAATGGAGTACCAATGTTTAATGGTCAAAATGGTTTTAAGTATGGGGATGTGGAGAAAAAAGGATGGAAGTATTTTTACAAGCACAAGGACATTATATTTGGATATCAGGTTATTCTGAGGATATGATAGTTCAAAAGGGCAAAAATTTATGACCAAAGAAGAAGGAATTGAAGAAGAATAACAAAATAGCAATGGTTTCATGCAGGAAGGATTACCTAATGTGGTAAGAGAAAATGTTGGTAATGTTCATCGGCCAAAGAACTTTAAGGATAGAAGTTACATGACATATATTTATTCTTCACCCACATCCTTGGTCGGAAGAGGAAAGTATGAAGAGAAGAAGAAGTTGATTACAGAGAAAAATTGATCGGTGAAATTAAATATCTAAGGAAGAAAGAGAAGAAGAAAACAAGTCATCAAGAAAGAATTGATGAAACAAAATTTGTTCAAGGTTCAGAAAAGATCGGTAGGGTCATCAAAAGAATTTAAGAGCTCAACTAGAAGAGGCCAGGAGAGAAGAATTGAAGAAACTCTAGAATATCAAAGAAATGTTTAGAAACCAACATAGCAAAACAAAAGGAAGAAGCGAGAGAGAAAAGGGAAAGATATTGATCATCTCAAGGAATGAACCAATTATTTAAACCAACTGAGGAAGAGTTTGGTCAAGAGAGAGAAGACTGGAAGAAGAATTAATTACATTGAAAATCCAACTTGAAGAAAGAAGAAAGAGAAACGAGAAGAGGTCATGAAGTCTCGGAGATAATGAAGAAAGAAGAAGAGGTTGGTTGAGAATATTGAAGAAGAAGTTGTCACACTAAGAGTCAAAATCGTCCAACTCAACAAGAACATTGAAGAGAAATCATCCACATTAGTTATAGAGAACGAAGAGAAAGCACTCTACGTTGCTAGAAAAAAGAAAGAATAGAAAAGAAAATAGAAAGAGTTATGCAGAGAAACTACTCAAAGGAAGGTCATGTTCAACCAAAATCTAAAGAAACTATTGAAGATACATCTTCGAGAAGACCATCCATGTTCAAACCACAAAGCTTCAATCCTTAGTCATGATCAATGAAGGAAAAAATTCGGAAGGACTATGCCACAAAGAGATCATTCACTCCCGGTATGCAAATTTATTTTTATGGTAATTGTTTTATTGTACTAACTTTAGACATAAGGTTCGCGGTGTAGGGATTATTAAAGAAACGTTCAAGCAAGAAGTGTCTATGTGGTCACATGTAACATTGAGTGTTAAAAATGCCATAACTATGGACACATAGCCGGTGATTGTAGAATATGTCATTACTTCCATGAGAGAGAATATTGATATCAGATATAAGAAAGTATGGATAATAAAAGCGGGAAAGAACATGCGAACAAGACAAGGTACTAGAGATGCGGGTTGGCAATAAAGCGAATGAATTAAATTCTGAGGAGAAATGAAAGATGCAGTGGATACATAAAGGTTTGGAAAATAACCCAAAGAAAAGAAGGACATGTAAATAAGGAGGCGATTTGAGATTGTACACAGGAATTGTAGTGAAAAATAGATCCATAGACAAAAGAAAGAGTCATAGATGGGAGATAATGAATCTACCAATGAAGATGATGGGTGAATCTACCAATAGAGATGATGATGAATACACATGGTAGGAATTATTACGAGCCATCGGCTTAGAGACTCCCAAGTAATATGAATATTAGGCAGGGAGAGTCTATCGCGATGGCAGACCAAAGAACCATCCTTAGGCGACTTGCAAGAGTTTGAGAAGAAATATTCAGAGCAATTAGTTAGCAAAAATACAGTTTGATAGATTAATCAAGACTTCATGATAGTATAGTGATAAATGGGTCATCATTATGGACAATTACGCAAGTAAAGTCTTGGGTGGTATGGGCGAGATGAATTCATAAGAACATAGCGAGGATTGGGCCGGATATATGATAGTGGGCGAGAATGATTGATAGATTGGTTGGTGGTTCAAAGAAAAGAACATTATCATAATAGTTATAATTACCACGAGGAAATAGCTTTCGAACGAAATGCTAATGGATTCAAATTGGCCCATATATTTTTTGGACATAAGCAGTACATACAGAGGTTCACACATTCAAAACAAGTAATGCTCATAAACAACATTGACAAAACTTCCTATGAGCTATGGAAGGAAGACCAACAAATGTAAAATACTTCAAAGTTTTTGGAGTAAGTATTTATATCAAAAGAATATGGTAGGAATGGGAATGTTTGACTCTACATGGAAAAGGATTACTTGTTAGTTTACTCAAATTTACAAGGAAAGAACCACAAGTGTTACAATCTAAGATTGAACAAAGTTGTAGAAATTATCAATGTGACAATTGATGAAACAAGCGGAGACCATAATCAAAAGGAAGAAAATGAATCAATGAAACAACCCTTAGAAGAATAAACAAAGAAAGAAAAAGAAGTAGAAAAGGAAGATGAAGAAATTAAATGAGAAGCGAAGGAGAGGTTCAACAAGTGCCTCAAAGAGACACCCTAATAGATGAGTACAAAGTCATCCTTAGCCGAACAAATTATCGAGAAAAAAGATGCGGGAGTTGATACTAGAAGAATAATCCATTCACTGGAACAAACACAACTGACACTCTCATCTACAAGGTGGAACTATTTGTTTTGAAAAGCCAACAAGGATAGAATTTTGGAAAAAGGCCATGGATGAAGAATTGGATCAAATAGAAAAAATGACACTTGGGAGCTGGTTCCAAGACCAAAGAATAAGAATGTGACAGACACAAAATGGGTCTTGGAATAAATTGAATTAATATGGGCAGGTTACAAGGAAAAAAACTAGATTAGTGCATAAAGGATATGCTAGGGTTGAAGGAATGGAACTGAGAGACAGTCACCCTAGTTGCTAGAATGGAAGAAATCCATTGCTTTTAGCTTATGCATGCTCAAAAATATTAAAATGTATGTATCAAATGGGCCATTAAAATCAGCTTTTACAGATAGGAGACTTGAAGGAAAGAGTCTACGTGTGAACAACTTGAGGAAGGATTTTTGGTTGTCGGAGAACAGGACTATTGTGTGTAAATTAAAAAGGCCTTGTATGGTCTAAAAGCAGGCTCCTAGAGCATGGCACTACAGACTGGATAAGTATCTACGTGACCGGGGTTGAGAAAAGGAAGTCACGGAACAACAACCTCTACATCAGGTAAGTCAAGGTAATATTTAGTTGAAGTTTATGTTACGATGATAATATTATTTTTGGTGAGTGATGATGACGAGGTTAAATGAGAAATTTTACAAAGGCATGCAGGAATGAATTTGAAATGTCGTTACTTGGAGAACTATCCTTCTTTTGGGACTTCGGGATCGTCAAAGCAACCAAAGGAATTTTTATTTCTCAAAACCAATTATATCGGAGAAATGTGCAAGAGGAGGTTCAGAATGAAGATTGCAAACCAATTATCACTCAGGTGCAAATGGGTTGTGAATTGAGCAAAGATGATGATTCAAAAAATACATATCAGAGGTAGTACAGGTCAATGATTGGAAGCCTATATGTGACAATATCGAGACCATATGTAATGCAGACAGATGGACAAGTGGCATGATTTCAAAAAACACCAAAGGAATTACATGTATTAGCGGTAAAGAGGATCTTCAAATATCAAAGAAAGGAGCAGAAGAGTTTGGATTATGGTATCCAAGGAAAGGATATATCACTTAATTCCTAAATAGATGCATATTGGGAAGGTTTTATTGATGATCGATGAAGCACCGGTGGAACAACGTTCTACTTAGGTGAGTGTTTGGTGATCCGAGGATCAAATTTTCTCAAAAATTCAAAGTGCTTTGAATAGCTTGAAATCAAAGCGAGGCGTAGGCCTGCGTCGTTGAACAACACACAACTCATTTGGGTTCAACCGAGGGCGTTAGGAGCGAGGGATATCATGTTCTATTCAAAATAGCAAACAGGCAAAAAGGTGTTAGTACATGCGATTGCGTCTACGATTCGTCGCGGTGGTGATGTAGCGGTCGTGCTGACACATGGCGGAACAACTATTTGCATAGTTGAGGTGACATGAAAACATTGCGATTGAATGGAATGGCGTGCGTGGCCCAATCAATGGCCTCCACGTGTCCCTATTTTATTAGTTTAAAATTTATTTGGAGTCCACAGGAATGCGACCTGCGTGACCTCCACCCGCATGCAAATCTTTGGAAAAGACCACCAACCAACATGCCACCATAGTGTTTCTTAACGCTATATGGTGCGCATTACATTTGAATTGAAATATTGTATGCTTGGGCGGGGGGTCGGGCTGGGACCTAGCCCAGCCGATGAAGTTATAATAACCAATATAGCCCGCGGTTTACCGCTGCTTGTACTTTTATTTTAAAACCTTACCCAGGTCACATGTTTGTGTTGTAATATGACCGAGCGGGCATATGTTTAACATAGTCCTTTTTTCTATGGCAGCGGTCACATGTTTGTTTTCCATATGACCATTAAAGGAGCGGTATCGCGTTGGTTTGAATTCGGTTCAAACGGTTATGTCCCTTACTTTTAAATTCACGGTCACATGGGTCATATGACCTTACCCTTAATGGTTAGGGGCTAGGTGCACCCTTAACCATCCCCGGTTTACCGGTTGGCGAGGTTGCCCCAGTGCAAATTTTCGCTTTAAAATCGCGTGTAGGATAGAGTTGAGCCAACAAGGTGCGTTTTTGTAGATCACCCGAGACAACAAGAAGCTTGAAGGGCTTCTAGGAAGCCTATCTTCTTCCAATTTTGGCCAAACAAAGGTGCCGAAGAAGCCCATCTAGGGGTTTTTGGAATTCTACGAAGCCATTTGAGTAGTCTATTTGGCATTTTTAGCATTGTAAAGAACATTTTATCACTTTGAAAATAATACAAATGATCCATTATTTGGACCCGGAGATGCTTAGCCCAAGAGAGGGTGAACTCATTTATCATTTGTTGTTGTGTTATGTGTTTTTCTTTTCAGTTTGTTGTTGTTTATATACATCTTGAATGAGTAAAATCCTATTAAAGTTGTGTTTAAAAGTTGATCCATTTTCATTTTAACACATAAATTTTAACTTGCAAATATTTTCATGAATACAAGTCTTCTTCATTTTTTAGATCAAGTTGGTATCGAGGCGTTGGTTTTTGAAGACTTGATTATTTGCAGGTGTTTTGTTTTCTAATTCTCACAAGGGTTGAAACTCATAAGACGAGAAGGTCAACTTGTAGATCCAAGTTCTCATCCTTCAAAGAGAAAACATATACCATCACCACAAGTTTCAAGGGAGGCATTCACAAGTATGGCTCATGAAGAGACAAGTCATGAACATGTTATTCTGAAGATGAAGATCTTATAAAGGCTGTCATGGAGATGAGGAGATGATGAAGATCTTGATGGAAAGGGAGGCCACAAGGTTTCAGGTGAAGGCTCCAACCCTTCAAAGCACAAGGAGGCAGTGGTGATAAAACTCAAATGGAAATGGAGGAATGGTTGCTTCTCCACCACCCTCTCCTCCATCTTCTTCTTCTTCTACCAATTCAAGACCTCTTACGAACTCTCCAAAGGGACATGGAAAAAATCCTTCACAAATTCCTTCACAAATTCCTTCATTAAAGATTGATATTAAATTCAAAATTGCCAATGTACAATGGAGAAGTTAATCTTTGAGGGAGTAGATAATTGGGATTCATTCGGTTAGAGGGTATTGTAGGATACAAAAATTCAAGATGATGAAAATAAAATTCAGCTTGCTTCTTTAATTTTGGATAGTGCAACACTCATTTGATGGGAATCAAGACTTCGAGGAGGACATGAAGAAACATGGTAATTTTAACCTCTTGGAATGATTTTATTATTGCAATAAAAAGACAATTTACCCATTGGCATATATGCAAAAGGATACACTATGGATTAGCAAAACTTTGGAACCAAGCTAAAAAGGACAGGTATTACCAAGCTTTATAATTTGGGAAGAGCTTTGGTTTTGGGAGTAGATTTGTCTTCTCAAGAAACTTTACTCAAAATACATTGGAGCTTTACATGGTTATTTGGGGCATACTAGCGCTCATGTTTAATCAGCACTAGGAGATTTTGGAGATGAAGTTTACAGTGATTCCGGAGCCCACTCAAGACTTTGGAGCAGGGAAGGGGCAGAGCTGTGGGGGTAAACAAAGCTTTTCAGCCATGGAACAAAGGAAAGGAGTTCAAGACAGTGGCAGAAATAAATGTTGTTGTTAATAAAGGGAGAAAAATTCACATTTACCAAACGTTGTTCAAAAGATGGCCATGATGAAGACCATTGGAGCTGTCACGAAGAGACCAAAGTTTAGCAACAAATGGAAGTCAAATACTGCTGCAACTGTTCAACATGTTTTAGGTTCGGATTCGGGTGATGAGGCAAAGATCACAACCATGGGTTATCAAGTTAATGAACTGTATTGCAGGTACTAGTTCTTCAAATAATCTCAGTGTAACTCGACAAGAAAAGAGAGAATAGAACTTTTTCACATAAGAGGAGGTTGTTTAGAAGCCTAAGATAGAATGAAAATCTATTTGATCACGGATCACCGACAAATATATATCACAGAAGACATTGTTAAAGAAGTTAAGAGTGGGGAACGGAACCACACATCTAAGCCATACCCTACTTGGACTTGAATATCACGATAATGCTAAATTACAAGTAATAACAAGAGGTGTAAACTTAGGTTTTCTATCCTTGCATTCGTTGATAGGTGGGAAACTTGATGTTATTCCATTGGATATATGTGGTATTGTGGGTAGGAAGCCTTATTTATGCAGATGAGGAAAGCTATTTTTTTTCATCTTCATGAGAATAATTATCATTTGTTTAAGAATGGAGTTGAGTACATTGTTAGAGCCCATACAAAGAGATGAATTTATCACTTGTAAATGCGAGGACAAATGAAGAGATTAGTCAATGCTAGCAAAATTTTGTTCTCTTAATGAGATTAAACCCAAACATGATATTGAAAAGCAAGAAGCATTTCAAGGTTGTGATACAAAGTTGAAATCTGATCTATATAAGGTTGTTAATCAATATGATGAAATGTTTAAAGAAACTAAGGGGTTACCTCCAAAAAGGGGTATCAACATGAAATTCAATTGCAACAAGATTATCCTCTTCCAAACATTGGTATGTCTAGAATGTCAGTCTGGAAATGATGAGATTAAAGAACCAAATCAAGAGTTTCTCGAAAAAGGGGTCATTGTGCCAAGCACACCGCCATGTGGATCTTCAATTGTATTAGTGCCAAAGAAAGATGGTATGTGGAGAATGTGTGTTGATTTCGGGCTTTGAACAAAATTACAATAAAGAATGCGTTGTCACCTCTTCCTAGAATCGTTGATGTGTGATCAGTTGAAAGATGCTAAATGTTTACTAAGTTAGATTTGAGAAGTGGATAATAGCTGATTGAGTTACTTGAGGAGACACATGGAAGACAACTTTCAAAAGAAACCCAATAGCGGGTTTGAATGGATGGTAATGCCTTTTTGGACTTTCCAATGCACACTATTTCATGAGAGTTATAGATGATGTCTTAAGGCCTTATATTGATGATTGTGTTATTGTCTACTTGGATGATATTTTTGATCTTTAGCAAATATCGTGAAGAGCATGTTACATGTGAAACAAGTTTTGGATGTTTTGAGAAAGGAAAAGTTGTTTTAAAGATGTCTAAATGTGAACTTGGAAAAAATTCACTTATTTAATTAGGCCATATTGTTGGTGGATGTGAATTGAAAATTGATCCCTCAAGGTCAAAGTCATATTGGAAATTTAAGCCCATCAAGTGTATTGAGAGGGTAAAGGAAACTTTTGGGCAACTTATTGGAGAAAGTTTATTACTAGCTTTTCTTCCATTCTGAAGCTCCATTATGGGTGACAAGTTTCAAGCAAGTTTTTCAATGGGGAGGCAAGCAATAGAAGGGATTTTGATACTTTGAAAGAAGATATCAGTTCAGCGCCGGTTCTTTTACTTCAAATTTAAGACAACCTTTTTGAAATCCAAGCGGATACAAGCAATTATGAAATGGGAGTAGTTTTGCTATAGCATGGTAAGAAGAAGCCCATTTGCGACCATTGAAACTTTTGGTGGTGCCGTGAAGTTAACTATCTACTTATGATGAGGTTTAATGCATTGGTACAAAGTGTAAAAATGGAAACATTATTTGTTGGAAAGGAAAAAGAACCAAATTTGTTCACACGGAGCCATCAGCCAATCTGTACCCCACAATCACAAACAAAGCACAACAAAGCTAGGCACTTGGATGGATGGGTTTTTTCTTGACAGTTCCACTTGGTCATGGTATGGCAGGAATTGCAAACAAAGTTGTTGATATGCTTTCAAAGCCTAGTATTAGTGCTTAGGTTATTCTTAAGCATAGATCCTGTCATGCATGAAAGTTATGTTGAAATATGCTGGATCGCGATTTTGAAAGTATATGCAAATTTGTGTCATTCTAACTATGTTGAGGTATTGGATTACCATGTGCATGATAATCTTTGTATCATCTTGGAAAGTTATAGCATTTAAAGGGAAGAATCAACATTATAAGAGAAGCCCATTCTTCTCTTATTGTTGAATCTTTAGTGTAGGCAAGGCGATTGGTTAATTTACCAAAGTGTTGCTGCAGCCTAAAATGAATGAAAGTGTTCAAGATATGTTCAAGGATGTTCATTATGTGCCACAAAGTAAACCCTAGCAATGAAAGTTGGGTTTGTATAGTCCACTTTTGGTTCCTTCTCATCCTTGGGAAGCATTTCCATGGACTGTAGGAGGTTAACCTATGTCTAAACTTGAAATCATGATTATCTTTATGTTGCTGGTTGGTCAGTTGTAAAATGTGTATTTTGATGCCTTGTATAAAGCAGGTTACAGAGTTGAACAAACGGCACAAATGTTTTTCAAAATGTTTGGGTGCATTTTGGATTACTAAATCCATTATTTTGATCGGGATTCTCGATTTATTTGGAAGTTTTGAGTCGATTTTTATGGGCACTCATGGACGCAAAACTAAAAAAATCCGCATTTTCATACATAAAACAGTAATTGACGAAGTACAATTGCATCGAGCAGTGGTGCATCTTCTTCATGCTTATTACGTTAGCATCCTAAACTTTGGGATGACATTTTCCATTTGACATGCTGATAGAAATTTAGAAAGCACTTTTCGACTCAAACGTCACCATTTGGAGATTGTTTTGGCTATTTTCCCAAATCCCCTTTAGATTTTATATTTGGGAAAGATATTGTTGTCGATGTTCTATATGACATTGATAGGGCATAACATTTCATTGAACAAATTCAATTGATACATCAAATGGTGCAAGAAAAGTTGGAAAAGAGTCAAGAAGCCAAGAGAGTCTGAGAGCCGAGGACATGACAAGCATTGTGTTGATCCCAGTTTCCAAGTTGGATATGAAATTTGGCTTTACATTAGAAAGGATAGGCTTAAAGGAGAGGTAAAAAAGTCAAACCAATTGATATGGTCACTCAAGATTATTGACAAGATTGGTAACAATGCCTTAGTTTAGATTTTACTCATATATGCAAATGTATTGAGTTGTTAATGTTGAGAATTTGAAATTGTATGAGCCTCACGGTTACTGATCAAAGGAGGCATGTTTATATTCCTTATATAGATGATTTTTCCCGAGAATATCTTACAAAACTACATGAAGACACCATCATATAGGAGAATGCGAACTTTAAAACAAGGAAATGTAGAGTATCTTAGTTGTTAAAGGGACGAATCCAAGAAAACCCAAGTGGATTGAGGTTGATTTGGAAGGGTGAGGAACTATACCCTCATCTTCAGATGAAGAAACGAAAGTAGTCTTTTTGAGGTCCAAAAGATTTCCAATGAGGAGGTGTGATCAGGGGATGTTAAATTTTTGCTCAAAAATTGAAAGTGTTCGAGGAATAAACTTCAAATCGAATGAGAGCGTGGGTCACAAAAGTCATTCTGAGGCTCAATACAACTCATTTGGGTTCAAGCGAGGGCGTCGGGGGCTGAGGCCTTCGTTTTGTTCAAAATGGCAAGCAGTAAAAAAAGGGGGTGTTAGTACAGTAATGCGGTCCGTGCAGTTGGCCGACATGGTGGAGCCGGTATGACATGTAAAACTATTTACGCAGTTGGTAGGTGACATGAAAAGCATTTGCAATGAATGGAATGGTGACATGTGGCCCAATCAATGGCCACCATGTGTCCCCTATTTATTGGTTTAAAATTTATTTAGAGTCTTAGGAATGGGCTCACCATGCAAATTCTTAGCAAGGGCCACCAACCAAAGCGCCACCATAGTGTTTCTTAACACTATATAGTGTTATTGAGTGAAATATTAATGTATGTATGTATGGTAGGGGGTGGTGGGGCCTAACCAACCCATGGTTATGTGTATTGTAATATGGCCGCGGTTTAAACCCTTTGCACGCACATTTAAAACTATACCACGGTCACATGTTGTGTTGTAATATGACCATAGGCTCGGGCATATGTTTTAACATAGCCATTTTTCTATGGCTGCGGTCACATGTTTGTTGCTATATGACCATTGAACGCGCGCACATGTATGCGTTGGTTTGAATTCGGTTCAAACAGTTATGGCCCATACTTTTAAACGTGCGGTCACATTGGTCATATGACCTTGCCCTTGGCGATTAGGGTCTAGATTAAGCCCTTAACCATCCCTACGGTTTGGTTCATGTGGTTAGCGCCGGTGCCAGAAGTTTTTTCACGGCTTTACAAATGTGGTATTGGGCTAGGTTGAGCCAACAAGTGTGCGTTTTGTAGATGCAGAGACAACAAGCTTGAAGGGGACTTCAAGGAAGCCTATAACATGTTTTGGCCAAGCGAGGTGCAGAGCTAGAGTTTTTTTGGATGTTAAAACCATTAAGGTAGTCTATTTAAGATTTAGAGCATTGAGAAATTTTGGGCACTTTGAGAAAATAATACAAATGAATCATTGGAAGATGGACCGAGGAGATGTAGCCCAAAGAGAGGGGTGAACTCCTTTATCATTTGTTGACACGGTATGTGTTTTTTTCATTGATTTTGTTGATGTTTATATGCATCTTGAATGAGTAAATCCCTATTAATAATGTGTTTAAAGTTGATCGATTTTCATTTTAACACATAAATTTAACGTGCAAATATTTTCAAGAATACAAATTAGGTCTTCATTTTTAGATCATTTGGTTTCATGGTTAGCGAAACAATCTTCAATATCTCTATCTACAACCAAAGCATAGTATATTCTGGCCAGCAACATGTTGTACATGTGTTCTTTGGATGAAACAAAATTTGATAGCTATACAAGTTGGTATGATGAGCCCATTCGATATATTATGATAATACAAGTGCCATCGATTATCTCAAAAACCAATGATGCACTCTAAGGCTAAGTACATTCCAATCAAGTACCACTTTCCACAGGAGCAGGTTGCATAAAACATCGAGAGTTGGGTATGTGGGCACAAGAGAACAAGTGGCGGACATCTTTATAAAACCACTTCCGCAGGGAAGCCTTTGAATATCTTAAGCCAAAGAGACTGGAGTTATTTCTACTCCAAAATGAATGTTTTGAATGATTTTGAATGCTTATCTTATATGTCTTATAGATGTACAAGAGGAAGCACCATAAGGAGGACCGGTTCGGTCGGAGACAGGATGGAAGAATACCTTTTCCATTGATGACAAAGGGGAGATTTATGGATCACGAGGGCATGGTTCCAAGGGGAAGCGGTTATCGAATCACGGTGCATGGTTTCGAGAGGAGCATGAGTGATATGATTTTAGTATTGCATCCAGTGGTGCCATCAATGCCAAAGGGGTGTTGATTAGGTTAGTTGTCATTTGGTGCAACCCTTGAAGAAAGACCCATAACATAAAGGTTTGGGTAATGGAACCAAAGATTGTTTTGATGTAAATATGAATCATTAATGTTTTCATGGTTGATAAGAAGTAAATCACGGATGAAGTCAAGTGGGGTCCCCATATGGTGAAATCCCTCCGCGGAAGACACTAGAGGAGTAAGAGAACCCATGCTTAATTGTGGAATAATAATGAGATGAAAGGATGAGTGAATTTGTGAAACTATCCTAGATGGATATTACTTGTGATTCCTTTTCCGGTGTTATGTGGAATGTCACACGCTAACCCCTCACGGTTAGAGTTATGACCATGAGAAGTTGGAACCCGGGTTTGGGTAATGGACCCAAGTTTGTTTGATGGATAATGGTATGAGTTGTGATCTATTTTTAGGCAACTTCTATATGGATATTACATGTCATTCCATTTATATGTTGGTATAATGGAGCGTCACATAACTCCCTCCACGGTTTGAAGTTATAGCCTTTCGAGTTGGAGGACCCTCATATGCATCTAGAAGCCCCAAAGGGTCAAAGTGGTCAAAGTGGTTTAAGAGATTTTCAAAGGTAAAATAATAAAGTGAAGTGATGAGTGTATTATAATTCCAAAAGTGAATACAAAATAAATTATTTCAATAATAGAATTTAATGGAGAAATTATAAATTGGGTTAACCTAAAATAAGGAAAGTGGTTAGAAGTTGGTTATCCCTAAATTAAGGAAAGTGGAATGCTAGATGAAGGTATAAATAAGAGGCTAGGATCTCTCATTTTAATCACCTTGAGCATATTGAATATCTATAGGTGTCTGAGGGTAACCAAGGGATATCTAGAAGATGAAATTAGAGGGAAAGTGAAGAGAGAATTTGAGGAAATGCAAAAGGAAGGGATAAGGGTCTGTTAAATTCATCAATGTAATTATCATGGTCCATTTTATTTTTTGGGGTTACTGCATGCACCATGGAAACCAGGTTTGTGGATAGTCACGAAACTAGTCAAAAACAAGTGTTCGAGTAAAAAAGCGTCATAGCTTCTTCATAGCAGGATCCAATTTTAGTGATAACAAATGTGTTGGTTAGGGCACATTCTATAGTATTATTGTATCAGTTTCATATCAATTCAACAAATATTTAAGATGTGGGGCATGCTCTACAAAGTCACTCTCTAGAATGGCTTAGAATTCAACAAGGTTATGCCATTTTCTGTAAATCCTTTTTGAGAGGTTCTAGGTAGTGAAACATAGAGAATTGGATAAAACACACTAAAAAAAATTGTATTGGTTTCAAATATTTATACATTAGGGTTCAAAGTTATGATTACTTAATTTAGGGTTGTTGACTAATCCAAAACTAGGCATGTGAGGCCAAGAAAAGTTTGATGAAAATGCTGAGTCTCTTATTTATTTAAAAGTTAAGGAAGGTTTGCAAGAATGTTATCATACCGGGTCTATTACAAGCCTGAAATCCTTATTTGGATGATGGGGAGTGATGAGGAGCTTTTGAAGTTTGTAGGTACATGGTTGAGAGACAAGTAGTTGATAGGTTAGCACATACATGAGGTGTATAGTTGATGATGTTAATTTTATATTGATGAGTCATAATTGATAAATAGTTGACACATGATTGGTACATGCAGCACATGGTTGGATACGCATTTTATTGTATAGGTTGATTACGGGTTGTTTAGTACAGGTTGGTGCATGGTTGGTACTCTTGTTTATAGTCTGAGGAGTTGATTACGAGGGTTTGAGAATTACAGGGTTGGTGCATGGATTTGATGCACTTGTTTATGGTACAAATTGATTACGAGGTTGAGTTAAAGGTTGGTGCATGGTTTATGCACTTGTTTATGAGTACAATTTGATTACAAGTTGAGGTGGGAGGTTGATGCATGGTTCAGATTTATTGGTATAGGTTTACGGTAGCATATCTCACGGTGATAGTGTGGCCAGTGGTTCCATCATTCTACTTCTACTTAGGTTAGACGGGGAAAGGACAGTGGTTGCTTCCTGTATACCGGTTAATAACCGGAATAACATAGGGGTTGTAGCCTCCTTACGGTTATATCAGGAGAATTGGGGAGTTGGTGCTTCCTTGGTTGTAGCACGAGAAAAACTAGGGGGTTGGAGCCTCCTTCGATTCGCAATTTGGAGAAAACAAAGAAGTTGGTGCTTCCAATGAATGTAATTCTTCAAGACATAGCCTCCTTCCAGTTGCAGCTGGAAAACAAAGGAAGTTGGTGCTTCCAATGAATGTAATTCTTCAAGACATATAAGAAAAAACATTCTGTGGTTTTCTCTCGCTTTGGGTTTCCATGTAAAAAACTGGTGTACTGTGTATGTGTATGATTGTTCATTTGTTCATTGCTCATTATTGGATTATAATTCTACATTGACATAAAACTTGGATTATTTGGTTAAAAAGGATTAGATTTCTATATTACCGATTCACCCCCCCTCTCAATAATCCAACACTTTGAACACTTTTCCCTTTAGCTTGTCTAAAAATTTTCCAATCCATAATAGCTTTCTGCATATATGCTAATGGATAAAATTGTCTTTTAAGTGCAACATAAAATCATTCCAAGAGGATAAAACTTTACCATGTTTCTTCATGTCCTCTTGAGTTTTGTCTTCCCACCAAATGAGTGTTTCACTTTCCAATCTAAGAGAAACAAGTCAAATCTTAGTTTCATCAAGTTTGATTCTTTGTATCCTAATATACACTTCAATCTAGTGAATCCAGTTATCCAAGTTCTCAGCATTTACCTCTCCATTGTACATAGGAAATTCAAACTTAATATCAAGCTTAAGAAAAGGAGTTTGTAGAGGAGTTTTACCATGTTCTTTTGGAGAATTTGGAGGTGGTTGTGAAATGGTAGAAGAGATGGAATATGGAAGTGAAGGAGGTGGAGTGTCACCATTCCCTCCATTTCCCTTTAGAGTTTTATCACCACTATCTCCATTACCCTTTGGAGGGTTCTAGCTTTCACCTTACAACCTTTCATTTCTTTCTTCAAATAAAACTTTCACAATCTCTATCATTTCATAGAAAGCTTTTCTGAAAGTTTCATCCTTTGAAGTAAGAGTTTCATGACTCTCCTCATGAGCCATACTTGGTGAATATCTCCTTGAAGATTGAGGTGATTGTGTAGTTCTCCTTCTTGAAAGTTGAGAACTTGTCTCTACAAGTTTACCTTCTCCTCTTGTGAGTTTCAACCTTGTAAGCATTAGAAAACAAACACTTGCAAATAATCAAACCTTCAAAAACGTATGCTCTGATACCAACTTGATCTGAAAAATGAAAGGCTTGAGTCTCTTTAAAATTGCAAGTGAAATTGTATGTGCTTGGGTAATAGGATCAAGTTACAAACACATAAAACTTAATGAGTGTTTAATTAATCATGAGAAACATAAACAATCATAACATTCATAAAAATACACACATTAACACAACAAAATGATAAAGGATTTCACCCCTCTCGTGGGCTACATCTCCTAGTCCATCTTCCAATGGATCATTTTCATTAATGCTCAAAGTGTCAAAATCAGTGCTTTATTGATCCAAATTTAGGAGCATAATGAACTGATTAACAGATTGAATACAATAAACACAGAGATATGGAGAATAACACAAATATCCAATGAACAATATCTTCTATTAAATAATGAAATAGGCTGAAATTGTAAAACTACAGAACTGAAACTTGCTCGAATAGTGGTAGTTATGTTTGGGAAGAGATGTGGCTGCTACGTGCATTCGTCTGAGCAGAATGGCTTACAATGAGGCTCCATA
Source organism: Picea sitchensis (assembly GCA_010110895.2). Taxonomy (NCBI): domain Eukaryota; kingdom Viridiplantae; phylum Streptophyta; class Pinopsida; order Pinales; family Pinaceae; genus Picea; species Picea sitchensis. The sequence continues at coordinate 43,705 of SNQJ01S0027683.1, forward strand.
GGCCTTTTTTATATTACTCATGAATTCCAAAACCATAGACGTCCAAAAACCTAACCCTAGAAGGTGAAACACCAAAAGTCATGTGGGCCTTATAGGTAAGTTGGTGTAATTTGGTACCTCAACTTCCTAGGGCCGTAACGTTTGCATATGACCTTTGTTTTAGGCGCGTAATAGCCCATTGGAAAGGTATTTCAGAGAACTACACATTATGTCGTCAAAATTTGACTTTTTCTATAGTTTGACTATGGAGAGCCAAAAAAACAATGTTTAGGGCCCCAAAACGGCCCTGGAAGTACAACAAGATGTGTTGACATGAAGACATACAAAATAATCCAGTTGGATTAGGCGAGAAACCACTCGTATCCACCTAGAGGATGTGTGGGGATTTTGACAGCCCTAGAAGTGTAGAACCCATAATTACAAATAAGTACAGAAGAACGTGTTGAACAAAAAAAAACATGATGAGCCAGTTGGGATAGGTGGGTAGCCACCAATATCCACCTAGATCAATCATCCCCCTTAGGAATAAATGGTCTCCATTGCGTTGAGTTCCCCCATCAGGTGAGGAAAATTTTGTTGGATTTGGCCCCGAGTGAGCCACTTTCCTTGGTGTAGGAGTTGTCATGCCTTGACAACCCGCTAAAGTTGTATTCGTTGCTGGCGAGTTCCCTTGACCTGTGTGTCCACGATCTGATCAGTGGATGTTTATTCCATGCATTCAGGGTTGAGCTTTGTTGGTTTCATTTGTTCTACAATCTGGGAAGTGTCCAATAATGGTGGAAAATATGGTCGAAGGAGGTCCACATTGAATACTGGATGCAAACCAAGGAAGGGTGGAGTGTTGAGATCAAAAGCATTACTACCCACAACCTTGGTGATAGTGTAAGGCCCATAAAAAAGTGGGAGAAGCTTCTGATGGGGCCTAGTGAGACGTTCCTTCTGCAGATGTAACCAAACTTTGTCACCAACCTGAAACTGGTGTGGTACTCTGTGTTGATCATGGCGCTTCTTGTATTTAGCATTGGATTCCTGCAAAATATTTTGGACTTGTTGGTGGATGTGATGAATCCTCTCAATGAATCCGGTGGCTTTGTCGATCATAGAATGATCAGGGGAAGAGTATGTCTATGTGGTGGAAAGAGGGAGTGTAACATCAATGTGTCCCAAGGGTTGGAATCCCAAACCCACCTGAAATGGGCTATGGCCAGTGGAGCTATGGAGAGCCATGTTGTAATTGTGTTGGAAATAGGGGAGAATCTTGTCCCATGTACGTGGATGCTTAGAAATGTACATGCGCAGGATGTGCACAATCATCTGATTGACGAACTTTGTTTGGCCATCGGTTTGGGGGTGGAAAGCGGTGGATTTTGTGAGCCTTGTATCCAATAGAGACCAGAGACTCGACCAAAAGGTGTTGAGGAACTTGTTGTCTCGGTCGAAGATGAAGGTATGTGGTATCCCAAAGTGGACCCACACTCGTTCAAAGAAGAGCTTGGCAGTATTTTCCACTGTGAGATTCTTCTTATAGGCTGTGAGGATGGCCATCTTTCAAAACCAATCAACGACCACAAACACGTAGTCATTTCCTTGCTTGGTGGATGGTAAGACAGACATGTAATCCATTGATATGGATTCCCAAGGCTTCTCGGGAATTGGAAGAGGGGTATATAAGCCTTGCTTCTTGATGGTTGGCTTGGCAATGGCATAGGCAATGCAAGATCTGATATACTTGTTGACGTCCTGTCGAAGTTTTGGCTAATAAAAATGTTTCTGAAGAACAACCACAGTTTTCTCTATGAAAACATTCCATGCCACCTGATTGTAGTGGGTTTCCCAAATCATTTTTGCATGCTCTCTTGTAGGAACACAGAGATGGCCCATGTGGAATAAGATTTTATCCTGAATGTGAAAACTGGTGATAGTTGCATCTATACCCAAGATCTGATATGTGGTGGCGAAGTTTGGATCTTGTTGATAAAGTTGGGGTCACTAAGAGGTTTCATATCCATAGGAATGGAGCACAATGGTGAGTTAAGCCATAGGGGGTTGACTAAGGTAGTCAGAAACATGATTGGAGATATTTGTCTTATACTTGATGTTGAGATGAAACTATTGCAGGTAGGTGGACCACTTCTGATGGCGGTCGTTTTTCAATTTTCCATGTGTCTATATGAACTGCAGAGGCTTGTGATCAGTGTGTATGATCATCTCTTTCCCCAAAATGTAATGTTTCCATTGAAGACAGTCTTGTACAATGGAATACATTTCCTTGTCATAGGTGGGGTATTTACGGATAGTATCAGAGAGTGTCTCACTATGGTATGCCATTGGATGCTTGTGCTGAGTGATAACTGCACCCACAACATAGTTAGATGCATCAGTCTCAATCTCAAATGGTTACTGTAGATCGAGCAAGTAGATTACAGGATCTGAGCACAAGTGATGCTTCAGATCATAGAATGCTAATTTCTGCTCCTTCCCCTATACTAACTTGGCCCTACCACTTACCTTGGTCACCTTGTTGAGGGCCCATGCAATATGGCAGAATCCCAACACGAACCGTCGGTAGAAGTTGGCTAGCCCCAGAAAATCTAAAGCTCAGTCAGTGTGGTCGGGGCTCGCCAATCACGGATGACTTGGATATTAGTTGGATCAACATGTACCCCATGCTCATCAATAATTTATCCCAAGTATTGGACCCTGTTCATGCCAAAAGAGCATTTTTCCAATTTGGCATACAACTTGTGTTGTCGCAAACTCCTCAAAACCTGTTGAATATGCCGCATGTGCTCTTCATGCATCCTGCTGAAGATAAGGATGTCATCTAAATATACCACCAAAAAGGAGTTGGTGAAGGGACTCAATACATCATCCATCAACCTCGTGAAAGTGGTTGGTGCATTTGTTAAGACAAAGGGCATGACTAGCCATTCATAGAGACCTTCCTTAGACTTGAAGGTCGTTACGAGGAAAATCTCTCTATGGCTAGGGGAAAACCACAATAGACGGAAATGACTGCAGAAATCAACTCTATTCCCAAGTATATTATATAAACAAATATGATATCAAGACAATTTAAGAGGCCTACCTTTTCCATACGTTCGATGAATTCCATCATTGAGCACTTGACCCAGAGCAATACACCTGCAACTAGTCCTCAACAACCAAGCAAATAAATCATATGGTGATAATATATGATGTTATCACATTCAATAGAATAATCTATTAACATTCATAACAAATATCCCCATGGAATAATAATTCAAATATTTGCAAGATATCAATTGGACAATAAAGGAGTATTTCTATTAAGATATAATCAACATAAGTGAATAAGTTACAGACTTCCGTGTCGGCACGGTTCGGAATCGAGAAACTAAGTTCCTTCCTTTTGGGCCTCCACCACTTCAATCCTCCACCAAAGGCAAGCTCATGTAAGAGAGACAATGGAGTTCTCACTCAATAAGGAAAGAGATTGGGGGTTGAACATTGTGTTCAGACTTAAAGGATAAAGGGATGCAGACTCAATGTGAAGTGAATAATTCCTCAGAGTAACTTTGCTCACAAAGTTGAATTTTTTCTCCTCTTTTACATAGCTCAGAATTGGCCCATTTATAGCCTTCAAGTGGAACTGAAGGGCCGAGTCAGAACATTTCCATTATATGGAAGGCCAAGGATCATTGATCTCCTGTCGTGACATGGAAACCCAACACCATTTTTCATTTTTGGGCACATTTCCTGATGTACGCGGGTTGTAGTGGTGCAACATGCATATACTCATGTTTATAGTAGACAAGGTGCGTATATGTGGAAAAAATGTATTTTTAACTCTGGGATTTGCAAAAAGGGATTAAAAGTATGCACGGGGAACTGGAAAAAGGCCTTATGTGAAAGATTGCATGGGGTGATGAAAATATTGCTATAATAGACGCCCCTTAATGTGTGAGGTTAGAGGAGTATCTCTAATGGCCGAAATACATTATAAAAACCCAGAAGTGGAGTGATGGGGAACCAGCTGGAAGAACTAGTTGCTCATTACAATCTGCACTGACTTTGCATACATCGTTGCCAATTTCAATTACACTGTATATCCATGTGAAAATATACCAAACAACTCTCTGTGGCCATGAATAGGAAAATACAAATGCAATTACATGCCAAAGGTTGTCATAGTCATGAACAAGGCCCAATAGAACTAGTCTCAAAATCAATATGAAGATATATGTATACAATGGAGTACAATCTGATCTCCCATGATCACTGAAGTCACACAGGTACTGGTCTAATGAAAAGGTAGCAACAATTCAGGAAAGTTTCGACTACAAGCTAATTTCTTCAAGTCTTATACACAATCTGCCAAAGGTACATCGTGTGAATAGAGGAGTTGAGGTCAAACACAATGAGACTTTGTTTGATTATCGGGAATTGAGGTATACTGTTAACAAACGTGAGACAACCTATCGGTGATGAAAGTAGGTATCAAGGCACTAAGTACATTCTTACAAGTGAGAATAAAGTAGTCGGGGTCGAACACTTGAAGAATCCATCGATCAGGAGACATTGATGTATTCCCAACTGTCGATGGTGTTAGCACTCTATAAATTTGTTCAGTTGATAAAACAAACAACAAAGGTAATTGTTTCAACCAAATTTAGGTTGGATCTTGACCCTTCCAACCAGAGAGGGATCTCTCGAGCATATAGCTATTTAAAATACTCAAAATATTTAGCAATGTTCACATAGAGGTCAGATTTCTGCCATAGGGTAAAATTTAAAAGTGGTAGGACAAAACAGGAGAGCAAGGTCATTGGAAAATGGGGTCAATTCCTGAAAACATACAAAGATTTATAATCTATGTATTCCAGAGGGAATAGAGGATTAATGGGTATGATGTTCAGCCAAATAATTAATATGAGATGGTAGAGGAAAATAAAGGAAATACTACTATCAACAAGAGGCATCTAATAGAGGGAGAATCTCTTGGTATAGCGTTAGAAGAAGAAACATGAAGGCTGGCTATCGAAAACAGAGCACCAATCACAGGTGAATTCTGAACCAGGAACCAATAAACACATAACAAGTATAATCAATATGAGAAATAGCACCATCAAGGTGGATTCTTTCTTTTGCTTAAAGATTATCGCTAGCATAAAATACACATTTATCAATATGAAATAAAAGAAAACATATTGAACATCAACACCGTGATGAATCTCGACTATCTAAGAAAACCTTATCTTCTTATATTAAAATCCATAAGAAATTACAAAGTTTTATTGCTACAAGGGCATGCCCTTCTCCGGTAAGTCAAACCATTCATTTATATTTTTAACAATATATATATATAGATAAATTACATACGGAATCCAAAACAGACCATCTTCTCTAAGATTCCAAAAATAGATATCGGTCACAGAGGGAGTAACATACCAAAATCGAACTCCTACTTTCTAGGGAACGTTACAAACAAAAAATTGAAATATTTAAGATTTTTACCTTGAACGCCATCTATCTACAAAATCACAAGATTCCCTGAACCTCATTTTAGCCTGTCGCAAATTTTTCATTTTAGATTTTCAATTTCTTCCTTTAAAGTATCAAGCCAACCAGTTTGGTCTTCTTCAGTACCTTTGATCGTTCCAGCTTTAGTCTCCTTATTTCATCACTTGTTTCATTTACTCTCACCATATTTCATGTAGCATCTATTTTCATATCCATTAATGATAAAATCCTTCATAATAGGATTCAATCTGATCTCTTTACCTGATCCTGGTTCATCTGCATATTTTGTGCGATTTTTTGTCGCCAGTATTTGCACAACAAGCCTTTCTTTCTTCTTAATTGATAGTTTTGTCATACTATTCGAATTTCCTGGTTTGTTGAAGGTCATTGGATCTTTATTCTCCATTTCCTTTGGTTTTCCAAGAAACATGAGCCTATTTCCCTCCACTGTACCAAAATTAGATGAATGATTCATTTTGCGGTTATCCCGTTCTGGAATAAAATGTCAATTGTCGGAAATAGAGTAATTTCACCTGTATTTTGAGTAACAGTCGCCATTGAGTGCTAATCATGGGCTACTAAAAAAATTACTTATAGGGATAATGAATTATCAAGTTCGACCATCAATTTCCAATGATGAGTCTTTAAATCGGTTATTTGGCGGCGCTTACTTGGCATCACATAGACGAATGGTACCCAAACAGGTGTCTTGAGATGATTTGAATGGCCGTCAATTTTCCTTTCCACATGTGACCCTTTGATTTAACATATTTAATGACATTTGACACGTGATTTTGGGGTGTGATTGAGTGGTTTCGAGTTCACCCACTTTTCCCCCCGAAATGCATCTGGTGGCGCCATGTGATCTCGAGACGAAGCCATGGTATTCTTATTGGCCTACTTTCAAAAATTAAGCTCCACGCTAGTTCTTGGCCCGATATGCTCCCTGACCGTTGATCTGTGGCATCCATGATCTATGACCTGCTGGGTCCCATCAACTTCACACTTCTGCTAGACTTAGCCACGTCCGCTAGATATGGCCTCGTCCTCCAGTTTATCACACCTCTACACCGATTTAGCCTCATGCTAAGTCCCGAAACTTGGATTCCATATAAAAATTGTTAGAGTGATAACATATGGCGAGAGAACCTACCACTAATGACTGCAAGCCTCAAGGTACTCATGGGACTCTAGGTCTCGTTTCCATAATAGATGAGCTGGAGTCAATGGAAGGAGACTCAATGAAAGGAGAGCATTACATAATCTCTCATCATTCAACACAAGGTACAAAGCAGGAGATTCATGATTTGGAGGAAATTGGACAAAGAACATGTTCATGAACCAACGACCATGTGCGTCTTTCAGATGTTCCAAGTGCAATCGGTACACGAAAAGACCCTCTGAATAACATCTAGTGAGGAAAACTACTAACAAAGGCGAGGAAACCACCAATAAGGCTAATGGAATCCAAGACACTGCATGAATCCCAATGTGTGAATAGATGTCTTGTCGTCGAACACAAAGGAAACCACCCAGTCAACGACCAATGATGAAATTTCAACTGTTGAGTTCAAGGTTACCTACCAATGAGGAAAGTAAGACCAGGGTGCGTAATAGGACTACAACATCATGTGATTATGAGACAAATTGAGGGTATGGTCAACATGCAAAGTCAAGATTTTCTAGGAATGGCCGACATAGGTTGATAGACATCCTTTGAACAAGAGCATGGACATATGGAAGACTCTATCAGCATAGACTCAATGATGAAACTAGGATATGTAGGAGGCATCAATCAAGTTCTCCATAGGGACTAGAAGACTAACCAGTCGGAGGAGAAAACTCTCAGTAACGATCCCAACTTCCTAAGGCCATGCTAAACCCAAAATTATGATGAAAATTGGACTTAATAACTTTGTGTTATGTTCAAAGGAGACATGATTGCTGCCAATATAAGATAACACTCCCTTCCCTCCCGTTTTTTTTTTGTTTTTTCATAGTGAAATGAATGTTATGATACAGAGGATGAAACGGGTGTCACAAGTAAGAAAAACTAGTTCCAATAGTGGAACATACCTATGCTCAATGCAAGGAGGTGCATGTGGGAGATGGACACTCGGGGGAATATTCCCTCCTGGGTATAGGGTGTCAAATTTCGAAGGATATAAATGAGGTGCTGCTTGGTTGAGGATGCAAAATTGTTGAGTAAAACAGTTTATAACTCAAAGTGAGAACCGACTATAGGCTCAATACTTCAAGCAAGGGCATAAGATGCAATCATAACTTGACACCAAAAAATGTCCTTTTTCATAATCTTAATCTACTTGGTGTGAAAAAGGGATAAAATTGTACCAAATAGATGTCCTTTCAAATCCAACTTACGAGTGTGAAAGAGACAATTTCACTTGACAATCTTTTCGCTTTTTGAAAACAATTCAGAAAAGAGATTAACTAAGACTCATGACCTTTCAATTCCAATTTAACGAGTGTGAAAGGGAGAAATTCAATCGGCAATCTTTTCAGTTTTTAGACGATTCGAAAAAGAGCTTAAATCAGACTCGCTTGGGAGTTTCTAGGTGGCATGTCATGGGGGAGGCCAAGGCTCCCGTGCTGGATTTCTGTGAAAGGTCAGAATCTTAGGAATAGTCGATACAAGCTTGGGAAAACCCAAAGGTCTCCAAGTCAAGGAGGATAAAGTGCTAGTGGAGGTTACCTTCTCCGTGATATATCGGATAATGTCTCTTACTTGAAAGGACATAGGAGGAGGCATTGGATGCCTCAGAAGACCATCTCGATCAAAGGGAACTTCTCCAGGACTTGAAGAGAGAGTACTCAGGGAGATTAAAACTCTCTCTTGTTCAAAAGGTGTAGTACCAAAGGTGCTAAGGACATGACATAGAAGGTATAGAACTAGAACTAGAAGAGCGAGATTGACTGAAAATTGCATCAGTGCGACCACTTCTTCAACCATTGGTTGAATAGGATGCAAGACAACAAGGTTAATAGATGCATCACCCCCAAAAATAGTATTGGTGTCAGTCGAATATTGCATCGACATGACCACTGGGTGAACAGGATGTGAGACAACAAGGTCAAGAGATGCATCACTCTCTAAAAGAGGAGGGGTGTCAACCGAAGATTGCATCGGTGTGATGGTTGTATCAACCAGGGAAGATTGGGAAACCAAAGATGACTCGGAACCTAGAAGGCCCTCGGGCAAGGACCACGCTTTTGGTATCAGAGCAGTAGCAGGGCATAAACGAGTAAGTTTATTTCCTTCACAAGTCCTGCAAAGGAATTTGGGCTTGCATTTGACACGTCTAGTCTTGTCAATCGTATGAATTCCCCCAGCATGACTTTCAGTGGCCAATGACATGCTCTCAGTGTGACTGGTAGAGGTTGGTATAAAATATCCAAAATGACCAGCAAAGGTTGGTGATAAATCCCCAAGATGACTAATATAGGTTGGTGATGTATGTGTAGTGTGACTAGAAATGACTAGACTTGTGCCCCCAATATGACTTGCAGTAGCTAGTTGCTAGTATTCAACATGAATTGCAAAGGTTTTTAACCAATATCCAACATGGATAGTAGAGGTTGGTGATATAATGCCAGTATGACCTACAATGACTGGACTTGTGGCAGTGGTGGGTTGTGGCATTTGAGACCAAGGTCCGGGGAAAGATTGGTTTTGAGAAATTGTAGGCAAAGAAGGGTTCTAGTAGACACCATGGCCCTATCCGGTAGGATAGTATCCTCCTCCATATTGATTCATAAAGGGGTGTAAATGCATCGACATTGAGGAAGTCGCTTGCGAAGAGAAAGAGACATGGAAAGGGTTACTCATGTGAGGATATATGTTTCCCCCAGATGAAGGAACTTTGTGAAGGGGGTTTCCCATACTATAAAAATAACTCCCCCCGGATGAAACACCAGAGGAAAGATGGAGGTCCTCCATGGAAAAAGCATTCGCAGGAACCGGAATAGTAGAATAAGGATATGTGGATGGAGTGTAATAAGTAGAATGACCTCCCATTTGAGCACTTGCTCCTAGAAAAGTGGATTACTAGGAAGGAAGATTCCAACCTCCTACTGTAAGAGTTGTTTGAGGGATATGACTCCCACCAAACAGAGAGGGAGAATAAGGAGGCATCATGCCCCCAGACCTAAAACTTGGATTCACATAAGGAGGCGAGATGGAGGATGGAAAGTGCAAAGACATATCTGGCATACCATGAGAAAAATGATTAGCGACCCAAGGCGTTGACTGAGTACCATAATTTTGCATACCATTATGAAATTTAGACAGATTCATCCCCATGAAATGAGTGAACGTCATGGGGGACGTAGCGGTAAATGAGGGAATCAAAGGAACTCCACTATCCATGATAATGAAAACTCAAGGTGCAATATAAAATCTCAAAGGTCTACTAATATTCAAAGAGCACACCAAAAATAATCAAATGTCCAATATGCACACAAACAAGATAAATTGGCTAAAAGGGGCCTCCCTCCCTAAATTAGGTATGCCTCTCCCAAGAGGGGCCTGAGACTCCCTGCTAAAGATCAGAGGTAACAAAATCAATTATAAGGGCCCTCGTGGGCTTAACAACTAGTCGGTCAAATCCCCCCAGAGAGGTAATCCTGCATAAAGGTTGTGTGTTGTCTGACCCTTATCTGACCCGGAGTACCTACAAAATAACCCATGCAAGTAACTTATGTGGCACCTAAGTCAAGCAGTTAAGAAATCATAGTATAATAGATGCATAAGCGAGCAGTTGCAAGTCAGGTCCACCGTATGGATAGGGTAGCAAATCCCAAAACCTTGAAATCATTGCTTCTCACAGAGGTAAGGGCACTAGCAAGATCCCCATATACGAATAGATCCCCAGAAATATCCCTAATGCTAAGAAGGTATCGGGGAGATATCCCTTCAACCAACCTCGCGCGACCTCGTGATTAACTTTGGTGTAAGAGGAGCCTTCTGATCTTACCAATTATACAATGGATTTCTCCACTCCCTTAGTCAGACACATATGTTGATTTAATATCCTTGGATAATTTTACTCACAAAATCCTATTCCAAGGCACTAAATCCTAAGCTAGTTTATGCACCGTAGAAAACAAAATCGTTACTAATCAATTTTAAATTATAGCATTAATTTTAATGGTCGTGCTTACTCAAAAAGGTGCGGTCATGAAACTGGTGATGTTATGACTCAACAAGTAAAGTAAATATGAATACAATGCAAAGTCCTAACTTCAATTTCCAATGAATGATATGCTTCTTAAAAATGCAATTTTCAATTCAATTATGCAATTCTAAATAAAAATGCAATCTTTCTTTACATGCACTAAGATAAATGACAAAGACTCAAAAGATCAAAATGCCTAATATTTTTGTATTTTCAATATAAGAAAAATGAAAATGCATGGACTGAATAGAAGCTTGATATATAAAGACTCTACTGTGTATAGAAAGAGACAACTCAAGTAGGATACCAAGGAGAAAAAAATCCATCCCAATGTACAAGGACAATCAAAACAAAAAGATGATGAGAAAGGCACCGCCCAAAAATTCAACCAAAGACAGGTTTCCTTTTATCCCACATACACTTAATAGTCACTACAGAGACCCAAGAAGACTCATCAATCATCAAAACATACCCAACAACCACCAAACCCAACAATCAAGCAAAAGAGGTTGATGTACGTGACTGTTCAAGGGAAAAGCACGTATGTATGCAGCTTGCAAAAGGACATCACACGTATATACGCGACTGTCAAGAAAAAACCCGCATATATGTGTCAAAAACACAACTAGGCTTTGGAGAAGGTTGAAAGACTTGGACCTAGAGTGAATAGAGGTTGTCAAGCAATGATACAACAAGAAACACAATATAAACAAGAGAAATCTAACGAGAAAAACACTCCAAACCCCCCAAAAAGAAGATTTTATCCCCAGTATGGTCGCCAATTTTGTTACGAGGAAAATCTCTCTATGGCTAGGGGAAAACCAAAATAGACGGAAATCACTGTAGAAATCAACTCTATTCTCAAGTGTGCTATATAAAAAATATTCTAGCAAGACAAGGTAAAAGGCCTACCTCGTCCAGACGTTCGATGAAGTTCACCGTTGAGCACTTGACCCAAAGAATACACCTGCAACTAGTCCTCAACAACCAAGCAAAGAAATCATATGGTGATAATATATGATGTTATCACATTCAATAGAATAATCCATTAACATTCATAACAAATACACCCATGTAATAATAATTCAAATATTTGCAAGATATCAATTGGACGGGAAAAGAGTATTTCTATTAAAATATAATCAGCATAAGTGAATAAGTTACATACTTCTGTGTCGACATGGTTTGGAACAGAGAAACTAAGTTCCTTCCAGTTGGGCCTCCACCACTTCAATCCTCCACCAAAGGAAAGCTCATGTAAGAGAGACAATGGAGTTCTCACTCAATAAGGGAAGAGCTTGGAGGTTGAACACTGTGTTCAGACTTAAAGGATAAAGGGATGCAGACTCAATGTGAAGTGAATAATTCCTCCAGAGTAACTTTGCTCTCAAATTTGAATTATTTCTCCTCTTTTCCATAGCTCGGAATTGGCCCATTTATAGCCTTCAAGTGGAACTTAAGGGCCGAGTCGGAACGTTTCCAGTATGTGGAAGGCCAAGGATCATTGATCTCCTGTCATGACATGGAAACTCGACACCATTTTTCAGTTTTGGACACATTTCCCGATGTACGCAGGTTATAGTGGTGCAACCTGTGTATACGCATGATGTATAGTAGGAAGGGTGTGTATATGTGGAAAAAATGTATTTTTAAGTCTGTGATTTACAAAAAGGGATTAAAAGTCTGCATGGGGAAATGGAAAAAGGCCTTATGTGCAAGATTGCACGGGGTGAGGCAAATCTTGCTATAACAAAGGTTTTCTTCCATACATCAGTCGGTTTGATGGGAACCTGGTGGTATCCAAACTTTAGGTCAATCTTTCTAAAGAACTTGCCCCCCTTGAGTTGGTCAAGAAGGTCATCAATCCTGGGAATGGGGTAGCTTTTCCTGACTGTGATTTTGTTTAAGGATCTGTAATATATGCAGAGTTGCCAAGTCTCGTCCTTCTTCTGCACCAGTACAATCGGTCTTCTGCAAGGGGAGGAGTTGGGTTTGATTTCATCATTCTCTATCAATGAGCATAGATAGACTAGTCCATTAGGTAGAGGTGTGTCAAGGGTCAGATCAATTGGATGCTTGACTTGGCAATGTGTCGATACCCCTGTAGGTGAGGAGAAGATGTCACTTTATTCTTCCACGATCCCATCCACTTTCTCCTATTGCGAAGAGAGGTGTTGTGTAGAGTCCACAGATGTGGCGGCGACCTTCTGCTTACTGTGAGCACAAATCACAAAGAAGACGAAATTCATGGTCTGTGAAATGACCTTGCTGCATTAACTAGCAGAGATTAAAGAAACAACAGTATGCGACGCTACCTCTGGGGTCTTGTACAATTGTCTACCCGAAGTAATAATAACACTACAGGGTCTAGACTCATACACATCATGACACTTCCACAAATATGGTTGTCCTAAAATAAAATCACAAAATTCAAGGGGACAAATACCACACATTACCTCATCTTTGAAAGGCTTGATGTCGTAGGGCAGACGACATTGTTGGTTGACACAGAGATCTCTTCCTTGGCGAAGCCAACCGATGGTGTAGGGATGCGGGTGTGGTGTCGTTGGTAGGTCCAGTCGCTTGACGACCTCTACTAAAATCATGTTCTTCTGACTACTGTTGTAGGCAATGAAATGAATCTGAGGCCCCTTGACCCAAATCTGCGAGTGAAAGAGGTGTTCCCCTTCCTTTGGTTCTTCTGGTTCGCTCAGTCGGACTTTGGTGGTAGCAACAGTGGAATTGGGTTAAGGATCGATAATTCGCTTCCCTCCTTCAGGATTTGACTTGGAATTAGAATCGGCCTCTGACAAGGAATCCTTCATCTCGGCCATGAGGGACTGCTTGGAGCGACATTCTTCGATGTTGTGCCAAGGAATTTTATGGTACTCGCTCCATTTTCCTGTGTCCTTCTTCATATTCTCATTTCCCTTCTTGGGTTGCATCTTGGATTGGTTGCCATGAGGGAAGCCATATCGACTTGGTCCCTTGTTGTGTGGGTTGAGGATGTCTTAGCCCTGCTTCGGCTGTGAGGGGTTTAGAGACCACGTGGAGATAAAAAAACAAACTACATTTGTCAAAGACAAAAATAAGAAATATTATTACCTCCTTCAGTTGGCATGTGCACATGGATTTTTGGGAAAAAAATTTAGCAGTATTCTTGGGTTGTCGTTCTTCGTGGAGATGAAGGTTCAGATCCACATTTACTTGCACAAATCACGTTCCATCTATGGACAACGTGCAATGAATCAAGGCACATGGAGGGCGGCAACTCATAGTTCAGTTGTGTGTGGAACATGTGGAAAACTTGTGCCAACGGGTACTTCACTCTCGTCAAAGTCCTCTTCAATATTTTCTTTGAACTCGACACCAGTGTCTATTATGCGGTTGATTATGGATTATACTCCTGTCTACATGTTATTGTAAATATTCACAACTTTACAGAAAATATTTGAGAAAGATTGTGTGATTAATGCATAAAGATTCACAAATTGTGGATATAGATCTCTGTGGCAATGGTGTATAGAGGCATAATGTTGTTGGATGGATCATATATTATAAATGGGATGTCAAAACATGAGAAAATGCTCAAGTTGAAGAAATATTTCACAAGATCAGACCAGACCGCACTAGACAACATGTGGGAAACTTATGAAAAACATCGAGCAATAGTGAATATAAATGGACATGGAGAGATCTTGTTGCAACTATCAGGAGATCTGATTTAGGTTATTATGGATTGATGGGAAGAAATATTTTTGTAGAAAGTGCACAATCACTCCATCTCATTAACCAGTAACTAATCCCGTCTATCTTGAGCTTTGCACTGAATCATAATTTCTGCAACTTAGGTTTCACTTTCCTTGGTGTCTAGAATGGTACCGATTACTGTAATGATCCCAGTAGATCTATTTGATCTAACAATCGTAAATATTGCCTCAAAAACTAAAGTGTGTGAGAATTTAGACCTCTCTTCTTCATCGACCCATATTTTATTTAACAAAATCTTCTGAAATCAATTTCATCACAGTTACTTTGGTTGCCACAAACATCTTTCTCCATTCCAAGAATTATAGTTTTGTAGATTAAGATCATTTTTCATAGCACCTTCACATAGCTACAAATTTCCTACAACTGCTTCAACATGTATCTGATTTCTCACAACTTCTATAACTTTTGCTTATTTTCTCAAGAAGCCTACGATGAACCATTCATCGAAAACTTTTCAATGTCATCCATGCAAAGATTATGCCTTCGATACTTACTTTGGAAGCTGCTCTTTTCCATGCTATCAACCATCAACCATAGATCTCTAGTAGTGATTTGCTTCTCATCAACCTTTCTCCGATTTTGATAGGGTATAAAGTCCATACACCGTGCAAAAAATTTTGAATCGCATTTGTACCATGTCTCAGCTTTGGCTCTCTATATTCTCATTATGCATCCCAAAGATTATACATCTTCAATTTTTTGGTGTGAGCAACATCGACCATCGACCTTGAACTCATCACCATTCATGGAAAACTACCATGCTAACATCAGGCCCTAAGAACAAAGGAGCTCTAATACCAATTGAAAAAATATAGACATGAACAACAAGATGGCAGAAAAGGCTCACTAGCCAACACAATGTATTCACACCAATGTTACATATTTATAATACAATGGGTGATGCCACCTCATAGAGATATTTTCTCTAGATCCTAAAATCATGCATGATGACTAGGCTAGGAAATCTTAACTAAATCATTAGTCATCACTTAAGGATATATTACTAATATCCTAAATGAGTAATGAAAATATAGGTGACAATTTAGACTTAGTAATTGGTAAAGGTAATCCATAGGCTACCATTATCTACAACATATGCATCTATCAGTCCCTCAAATAATGGAATATAAAAATTTACATGTACCTTGAAGGGGGTTGCATGGCCGCTTGATGAATATGCTTCTCCTATGGGCAGTCATCGAAGTATCTACGTGAATTTTTCCATCATTTTGTTCCTTTGTCGCGCGAGGGATTCCTCGAGCAACATTTTAATAGGATCTCCTACTCCATCATATTTATTTTCTTCCCCCATGGGTTGTTTTCAGGCTCGGCACGACCGATCTGGTAATGGTTCGATTGGTTTGAGTCCCAACTTCTTGTACCCAGATCTTGTCAGGGACATTCATGAAGAAAAATAAATGAAGAGCGGACTGCTCTGATACCACTGATCCAAATTTAGGAGTGGAACGAACTAATTAACAAACTGAATACAATAAACACAGA
>SNQJ01S0027683.1:59682-73792 GCA_010110895.2 Picea sitchensis
AATATCTTCTATTAAATAATGAAATAGCCTGAAACTGTAAAACTACAGAACTGAAACTTGCTCGAATGGTGGTAGCTATCTTTGGGAAGAGATGTGGCTACTACACACATCCGTCTGAGAAGAATGGATTACAATGAGGCTCCATAGGCCTTTTTGATATTACTCATGAATGCCAAAACCTTGGACATTCAAAAACCTAACTCAAGAAGGTGAAACGCAAAAATTCATGTGGGCCCTATAGGTAAGTTGGTGTAATTTAGTACCTCAACTTCCTAGGGATCTAACGTTTTCATATGACCTCCTTTTTAGGCGCATAATAGCCCATTGGAAAGATCTTTCAGAGAACTACACATTTCGTTGGCAAACTCTAACTTTGTCTACAATTTGATTGTGGCGAGCCAAAAAAACAACGTTTCGGGCCCCAAAACGGCCTTGAAAGTACAACAATATGTGCTGACATGAAAACATACAAAATAATCCAGTTGGATTAGGAGAGAGGCCACCTGTATCCACCTGGAGGATGTGTGGGGATTCTGACAGGCCCAAAAGTGTAGAACCCACAATTACAAAGCAGTATAAACGAATGTGTTGAACAAAAATAGGCACGAGGATCCAGTTGGGATAGGTGGGTGGCCACCAATATCCACCTGGATCATTTACAATGCTCATAATGAGAAATAGATGGCTTAAATGGCTCCAAAAATTCCAAAAACCCCTAGTTGGGATCTTTCTGCACTTGATTTGGCCAAAAACTAAGTTGAAATCACTCCTTGGAAGTTTCTCCCAATTATTTGTTGTCTTTGCTCGCCAAAATGCACCTAGAATGACTGAACCTAGCTTCTATGTCTTTTTCGTGCCAAAAACTTAGCTCCTGCACGCATCTCACAAAATCAGGAAAATTATCGAATTGTTAGGCAGCGAACACCTTATTCGACGAAGGTGTCAGTCACATGGGCACCATATGGCCACGTCCCAACGCCAAATCTGGATTTTTTAGCTGCCTCTTGGAACACACGCAAAATCTGGTCACGTGGCCAAGTTCTATGTTAAAACTTGCGCCAAAGGACATGTGCTATGCGGTTAAACTAAGGGCTAACACTTGATCCTCACGTTGAGTTGTGTGGGTAATACATATGTGTATATGGTATGACTAAGGGTTGGGGATAAGCCCCAACCCTTTCTCCGCAGAACCAAACCAAAGTTCAAACTTAAATATTTATGCAATGGTTATGGGGTAAGCAACACAAGGCGGGCGGGCTGGTAGCCTGACTTGTACCAAGTCACTCACCCACGCTGGAGGTCATGGGTTCAAGAAAAATGGATTCCAAAACCTTTTAAACCATCAACCAAATATGGGGTGCCATGTCGCGGCCTTTGGTTGGGCCATGTGGCACCTTCCCATTCACTCCGAGCATGCCATGTGTCGACCATCCATTAGTCCACGTGTGTGCCAATACCCCTGCCACATCACCCTTGCCAGGTGTCAGTATGACCAAATTCCATGTGTCAATATGGTCACTTGCCATGTCACCAATACGGCCTTTCCATGTCATCAGTATGGCCCTGCCACGTCAACAGTATGTCCCTGCCACATCAGCACTGTATGGATTGTACAGTCAACGAAATTTTGCATGTTTGGAAAAGAAGACAGAACGTGATATCTTTCACTTATAACGTCTGTTTGAACCCGTTCAAGTTGCGTTGGGATCATCAGGACGAGGCCTACGCATGAGTTTGTTTTGAAGCAATTCCAAGAAATTTGATTTTTGAGCATATTTTGATCCCATGGATCAATGATCTAGCCTCAAATAGGAAAGAAGAGATCAATCATATCATAGGAAAATATAATCTTCAAGTTATTGATGTTCTAATGAGGAATAAATTCCAACAACAAATATAAGAATAAGAAAATGAAGAGGAATATCCACCAAAAAAATAGGGAGGAAGCCAACTAAAGATAAAAGAGAGGAAGCAACAAATAAAGAAAAATCAATGAGAATTCAAACCACATTAGAAATATCGTTAGGATTAGGGGCCAAATATCTATCTATAAACAACATGGGACATCAAGTACCTCTAGATCTATTAGGAGGTAGTTTCAAGACATCTAATGTCAAATAATTATAAAGGTCTCCTAGAACTGTAGAGGCATTGGTAGTAAGTTTAAAGAAAAATCTCTTAGATATTTGAGAAGGGATGAAAATCCATTAGTGGTCCTTATCCAAGAGATTGTTCTTAAGGAGAAAGAAATTCTAAATGTTGGTAGGAAGCAATGGAAAAATAGAAATGGATTGGTAATCAATGTTAGAGGAGCATTGAGAGGTGTATGTACTTTATGGGACCCTTCCCAACTTATTTTAGAATTTTCTNAGATTGTTCTTAAGGAGAAAGAAATTCTAAATGTTGGTAGGAAGCAATGGAAAAATAGAAATGGATTGGTAATCAATGTTAGAGGAGCATTGAGAGGTGTATGTACTTTATGGGACCCTTCCCAACTTATTTTAGAATTTTCTCAATTCACTCAACATCAGATCCTAACTTTCCTCATTCATTATCCATCAGGTCTATCATTTAATCTTTTTTAAGATTAATGTGAAATCACATTATATGGAAAAGACAGATTATTGGTTATCCTTGCGGGCACTTGAAGACTCAAAAACCACTAGATTTAGTATAGTGGCTACAGACTTCAATACAATTTTGATAAACAAATAAAAATGAGGTGGTATTATTATGCGAGAAAGAATGGAAGACCTTATTGCAAATTTAGATTTGGTATATGTCAAGCCTACAAAGGGGAAATATACTTGGAATAATGGGATAATTGGTCTAGGACATATTGCATCAATATTAGATCATTTTCTTATCCAAAATGTTTTATTGTTACACGATTGGAACATATCCTCCAAGATCATTCCTTCCGGTGTTTCATATCACAAGCCAATCATCCTCACTTTTGGGTAGACTCAAAATATTGGACCTATTCCATTCCAGTTTTTTCCTTTATGGCTCCAAGCTCTTGATTTTGTAAAATTCATCTCTAAATCCTAGATCAAGAAAAAATGTGGTTCTCCTTCATTTGTTTGGGAGTCAATACTCTATGTTGTTAATCATTCCCTCAAGGAATGCATTAAGGACTCATATACTTCCCTAGTTCAAGAATGACTAATCCTATAAGAACATATTGGAGCCCTTCAAAATGAAATGGCAGAAGGAGAGGTCATAAGACTCAATCTAGTGGAGGAAAGAGATCTATACAGAAAAATACATAGAGCTTATCAAAAGAAGGAATAGGAATGGTAACTCAAATTCAGGATCCTTCGGTTAAAGTCTAGTGACATGAATAATATGTTCTTTCATAAGCAAGCCAAGAAAGCAGGGAGAAAAATACTATAAAAGAAATTAACCTTGCGGATGGAATGTGGTTGGGAAACTTTGCAGCAATCAAAGAAGTAGCATGTGTACACTTTGAGGTCATATACACAAATAAATAAGAAGAAAATCAATTCTCCATTTAAGATATGTTAATTCATATTCCACCCCTAGTCACCCTTGAAGAGAGTGCAAAGGTTCCCAAAGGTAGAAAGACCCAAAATTGTAAAATTTGTTTGGGGTCTTGACCCTAATAAGACTCCAAGACTGGATGCCTTTTCCATCCATGTTTTTCAATCCTGTTGGCCCATTATAAAGTATGATATAAGCAAATTTTTATCCACTTACAAAAGGAAAAATAAGGTTGGAGGAAGCACCAATTTCTTGTTTTTGGATATTATTTCCAAAGAGGTAAACCCAGACTTGTTCATTGGCTGATGACCTATCCCTTTGTGTAACTCCCCATTCAAAATATTGACAAAAATCACAGGCAAAAAACTCAAGCAAATTCTTCCAAAAATTATTTCCAAGAATCAAGATGGATTTATGAAAATATGCCAAATTATGAATACTATTATATTGGTTCAAGAGGAAATTCGTTCCAACAGAGTTAATAAATAAAAAGGGATGATTATTATGATGGACATGGTGAATGATTTTGATAGGGTACATCACTCCTTTTTTTCATATTCTTTGTAAATTTGGTTTTGGTGAGACCTTTGTTAGTTGTGTTAAAGAATTCATTGACTCCCCTTGGATTTATCCCTTGGTGAATGGAGGATTGGCCTCCTTCTTTAAGAGCTCAGTGGGGGTTGTGGAAAGGTTGTCCTATTTCCCATTTAATGTACTTCATCATGGTAGAAGTGCGAAGTAGGAAAACAAAAGCTAAAATAATCTCAGGATAGTGCAAGGGATCAATTTCATGAGAGGAGTAAGAAGAATTAAGAATTCCTAGCTTCCAGATGATACTCTACTATTGGTGAGCACTTAAACTATCATTGTTGATCAATTCAAATAAAAAATGGATAGTTTTTTCAATGCTTCTCGAGGGCTAGTGAATAATGGGAAAAGCTAGATATATATAGCTAATATATTAGTGCACTACAACTTCAAGCCATTTCCAGAATATTGAGCCTCCCAAGTTTGGCTACACGGAAATCATTTAAATATTTGGGGATGCTAATATCTTTAAGAAACCTGACCTCAAACTCTTGGCAAGGAGTTATAGGAAAAATTAAAAGCAAAGTGAAACAATCGGATTTGCAATAGTTAAAATTAGTGGGAATATATGTCCTCATCAAGTCTATCTTATCATCTCTCCCAATATTTGAATGTTTATCAATGCTAGCTCCCATGAGCATCATGCAAAATATGGCAAGAGAAATTTGGAAACTCTTGTGGTAAGAGGGTTAAAAAAATACCAATAAGTTTCATTTAGTTAATTTTAACATAGTCAGATCTTTGAAAGATAATGGGGGGTTGAGAATTAAATATACCACTCTGATGAATATATCAATGGGAGCAATGGTCCTCTGGTGACTAGTTTAAGGATAACAAGAGTGGTGGAAATGTGTTTTATCTAAGAAATATTTTCATGGTAGTAGGAAATGGAGTTTATATTCTCCTTTAGCATATATAAAAGGATCCGAGATATAGAACTTTGCAAGGCTATGGCCCTATTAATCCAATATCACTTGGCATGGTTTCCTAGGAATGGTAAATCAATTAAAATATGGTTTGATGGTATAACATGAGATCCTCATTTGGAAACAAAACATTATGTATTTGAACTAAAATATTGGATGATGGGGAAAGGACTCACAACCATGTTTGATATTTCTACTTGGGATGCTTTGGGAAATTTGTGGCTAGGACATAAATTACTTTCACCTCATCCTAACCTCTCTCCAACTCGGGATATTATATTCATAATCATGTTGGGTTTCTCCTATGGAAAATACCACCCATGATGAAATAGGATGGGGTGTCAAAGGACATGGTTTCTCAGTAAAGTTTAGATTCAATGGTCTGCTATTAGAACTACCACTACTACCTAGCTCACACATTTTGCAACATATCTAGAGTGAATATTCTTTACCAAAAATAAATATTTTCTATTGCATCATGATCAATGAGAGACTTCTAACAATGAAGAATCTTCAAAAGAGAGGAATAGCAAGACCGTCCATATGCACCTTGTGAAGCAATGCAAATGAAACTCAATGGTAGTTATTCTTTGAATGTCCATTCTCCACTAAAGTTTGACATTATTGTTTTGAAGACATTTTCCATAATATTACCCTCCATAATCTTGGAAAGATATATTTACAATATGGCATAAAAAAATACTCCATAACTTTCTTAAATGAGCAAATTTTCAAAAGATTATGGCTTTCAATGCTAAAATTCATATGTTGGGAGATTTGACTAGTAAGAAATAAGGCTATATTCCAAAAAATCCATATGACACCCAAAATTCTTGCTAATAAGTCTTGTGGTTTGCTGACATAAGAAATCCAAGTCAAAGGGACGAAAAGTCACAATTTTGGGATTTTAGAATAGGAAGAATGTGATTGGCTTGGTGATATGTCAGCTAGATTTACTCATCCAACAAAGACATTTATTCTTATCCCCTCTCTTCGATTGAAGTGGAAAATCCACTTAGGGAAAGATCATTTTTTGAGATGGAAGTGCACTCAAGGAAATTACATATTGTTATTTGGTGTTGCTTCAAAAGGTAACCCAAGGGTTCCAAGTGCAAGGGGATCATTCTTGATCCCAAAGGAAATCAAGAAAACTCCTTTGAATTTGATGAGGGTACAACATCAAACAAATGAGCAAAGGCATTGGCTCTATTCTAGGGGTTAAGTCTCATTTATAATATCTATATAAAAATACTTATTGCAATCGGGGATTTGGCATTAGTTATGAATTTGATGCTTAAATCCTCCTCGTCGAATGATAACAAAATTGTAATAAATATAAAGAGAAAAATAAATGAAGCCACTAGGTTTGAAAGTATTGAATACTTTCATATCCTAAGGGAGATCAAACAAAAAGTAGACCATCTAGCCAACAGGTTCATTCAACTAGACTACATCATTTTAAGAACAATAAGTGGGGTTTCATTCTTCCCCGTACCTCAAATTTTATTCCAAAGTCTTGAACTAGACTTGCATGAGAGATAAATGGATTATTAATCTACAAGGGTGGTTTAACCATGTAACATGGTGAAAAAAGAGAAATACACTCATGGAACCCTCACACACTTGGCATTGAATGTGAGAGAAAACTCATCAATTGCTTTCATAGTTAAATTTTATTGCAGGTGGGATAGTGTACTTGGTTTTAGGTTTGTCATATGGTAGTTTGCTATGGTTTCCATTCATATATTTCCCTTATCTATTCAATATTGGTCCAATTTGGGGCTTTGATTTCAATTATTTTCTCCCTTATGTGTTTTCAGAGTGCCTTTATGGGACCCTAGCTCTGGTTCACATGGATCTACTTGGCAGTTTTGTGGATCTAGTCTGATTAACCTCATTTGATTCTTTAGTTTTGGTGAGGTTCATTTGATATATAAGTATATAAATCGTCTACTCCTCATGAATCCCTTCAGGTCCTTCCCTCTCTATGCAAAACAACAAAAGGTTAGTATTCCATTCTTAGGTCTTCTACTCTATTGTAAATTTTCGGAGGGAATGTTGGAAAGTGGGAAAACTCTTGCTTATGCTAGATTGTTAGCAGTGGGAAATGCTAAGGGTTTTTACAGGTGTTATTTATTGTTATCAATATGGACCATAGGCATCCTAGATTATGCACATTGTGTGAGACACCTAACATTCATAGAGCTCTAAGAAGCAGGAAGATTATATTAATGATAATAAGAAAATAATTTTCTCTATTACTAGTAGAATGCATTCACAAGACGAAGCCAAAAGCTTCAAATATGCCTTCATTCTAGAAACACTACATATTCAAAAGAGAAAAAACAAAGATATTCAATACGAGTGTGTTTATCTTCGACAATTGGTTGAGTCTGGTTAGAAATTATGATTTAGTTAATTCAAATGCAAGGCTATCAATTGGGTCTATAGTGGAGGAGGTAAAAGAAGATGAGGTTGTGCAGTGGAAATAAGAGGATGTGGAAATGTTGACTATGGATTAGAATGTTCAAGCCGACATAGAGAACCAAGAGGAAGCTTACAACCATCATGTCTTTATTCAGTAATAGTGCTTAATGTTTTGCAATTTTCTTGGTATTAGGAGTTGTTTAGAAAATTTGTACTAGCAGTAGCTTTCCAAAATCCTCCATGAAGGATTGTTGTTTTTATAGTCAATAAAATTCAAATTTTGGACAATTTCCAAGAAGTTTTTTTTGGACAGCTATCATATTTTCATATTATTATGCTAACCAATGTGGTTGCAGCTACTTTCTAGTACAAAATATACCCATTCATGTTTAAAAAAAATAATACTAGGTAATAGGTTTCAAACGTTCAATTTAAGGTATGCTAAATGTTGTGAAAGGGCCAACAATGAGGGAAGAGAAGGCCCTCCTAAAAATAAAAAAAGTTACAAATGATGTAAATAATAATGAATTGGTCTTCAATTGATCAAGATAAGTGTTGGAAGTTAATGAAAATGGGAAAATATTTTACAAAAGTATGAGGGATATAGTGGAAAGAGTAGTCTATTAGACATTATTTTCACTTACAGTACAAAAATGAATCTAATGAATCTAAGAATTGGGAATCCATTAATCATTCATTGCTATGGTATGAATTTTTATTTATACGGTCATGTATATTATGTTATTGTTGTATATATGCTCATTACACTTTATTGTCAAATAGATATATCCTAGGTGGTTAAGAGGAGGATTGGTATCCTCCCCACCCAAGTTCAATTCCCAAAAGTGACATGTTGATATCTTAACAAGTATATTGTTGTAACAACTTTGATCCCTATTGTTGACCTAGCCTTGTGCCTTGAATAATCTAGGGTTTTCCATCAATACCATCCTTGGAGTGCGAGAAACTACCCAGGGATTTTTCCTAAGATATGCTACCTGGAAAAATGCTCATTGCACTTTATTCTATGTTTGTATATGGAACATGAAGAGGTGAAACAAAATCAAGCTAATCAACAAGACATTTCAAATAACCTAAGTACAATATCCCCCACAAATGATGAAGAAATGAAGCATGCAAGAAATTCAAGTGATGAATGATGGTCAATATAATTGAATGTTTCAAGTTTTATATTTTGGAATATTTGTCTATAAAAGTTGTATATTGTGTTTAACGTTGACATATTGTCCCAATTGGTAAGACAACAAGTTATTGGTAATTGTAAAAATTATTTATTGAAATTTTATTATCGTGGACCTTTATATTTTCCCATTTTGTATAATGAAGGGTCCCTTATTCGTATATAATAAAATGAATTTCTCTTTTTTTGCATTATCCAATGTTGAACAAATATTACATTATTGATTAAATATATAGATGATTTGTGTTGTTACAATAAACAGAGGTGTAATCCATTGGTATATTGTTTAAATGATATGAAACATTAATTCATGACCATATCTTGATCATGTAATCAAGCAACTACAAAATTGGTTTTCTACCCATAGAGTGCATAGCTAACAGCTAACAACATTAATTGAAATATAAAAACTTAAAGAATGCCAAGAGAAATTACAGTCATGGGAAAATGGAAACAAGAGACAATACCACTAAATAGGGACTCAAGCTTATTTATTAACTAGACAGAAAAAATGTTTCTCATAGTTTCATTACATTATCAGTCAATCTAGCATAGTTCTCATTAAAACTCAATGACTGGACAGCCTACTTGTTGTTTCACGTTGTCTCTCTAAAATTGGTGTATCTTCCTCTAATCTATACTCCTGCAAACGTTCCCTCTCTCTTTTCTTGCTTCTATGTCTCTCCTTCTATCCAAACCGAACTAAAAACCAACCTCCCACCTTCTTCTTTTTCCCTTTCTTTCTTTTCTTTTGTTACTTGGAAACTGAACCATCTCTTTTTCCCCAATCATTTCTTATTTTTCTCCACCAAAATGCATTGGATGTTGGGCAGTTAAAGCAATCCAAATTTTCAACCATTTTCTAAAAATGCGTTGGAAACTTAAACAATTGTAACGGTTAACTTCCTTAATCATTTCAAGTGATTCTTCTTCCATCACGTGATTGTCCCACCAATTGTCATGAAATTCTTGCGAGACACGTGGATTCATGATTTGTAGCACTCTAACAGAATTTCCACTTGTTTGGAGTTGTAGTGTTGGTGTTGTAGCAATGTGTGTTATAGCATGGGTGTTGCAGCAACAGGTGTTACAGTAATGGGAGTCACAACATTGGTGTTGAAGTAATGTGTTTTATAGAATGGGTGTTACAACAATAGTATTACAACAGTGGTATCGCAACAATGCATGTTACAACACTAGTGTTACATCAATGGGAGTTACAACACTAGTGTCGCAGCAATGGGAGTTACAACACCAGTGTTGCAGCAATGGGAGTTATATCACTATTTTTGCGACACTTATTTCAGCCTGCAATTTATTAACTTGAAATTAAAATGGTTTTGGTTGATGTGGATAACTTAAGGCCAAACATGCTCCTACATCAAACATCCTTGGTAAGAAAAAAACATGAGCTACAACGCATTTGGATGCAACTATAGATTCTGTAGAAGATTAATATCCTCGTAGGCATGCTAGCTCATTTTCAGAAACCCCCAATGCATATTTGGAACCCTTGTTTCTCCACTTAACTAGATATTCATAATATTATTTATTTTGGGTCCATTTACTAACCCTCTTCACCAAGATTTTCTCTAATTCTTCAGTTGGTGTAATAGGTAGTTATTTCTTCCATTCATCCAAGGTACTTTCTTCATCATGCTATTCTCCCTCATGAAACTCATACAAGTCAGCATCATTGAATATTGGAGAAATTTCCAAATCCTTTGACAACTTTAATTTATATGTATTATTGTAAATCTATCTCAAAATTTGACATGGTCTAATTTTCTTGTAATTGAGTTTACTATGTGTACCTATGGGAATTATGTCTTTCCTCAAGTGTGTCATTACCAACTCTCTTTATTCAAAAACCTTTTTTCTTCTTCACAAATATGTTCCTTATTTATGTCTGATATTACTTTGTTGTAGATTCCTCTTAACCTGCTCATGCATTTCATGTATGCTCTCATCAAACTCACTTGCATCAACACTCCTTTTGTCTTCCAAATTTGGAAACTTAAAAAAATCAACAAATCCTTTAAGTGATATGCCATAAATAATCTGAAATGGACTCTTTCCCATAGATATATTAATGGAATCATTGTAAGCAAATTCAGCCTGGGCCAAGACTAGATCCCATTGTCCTGGCTTCTCTCCACTCGTTTGTCATGGCTTATCTCCACTCAAACTCCTCAATAAATTCCCAAGACTCAAGTTAACCACCTTGGTCTATCCATCCATTTTTGGATGATATGAAGAATTGTACAGCAACTTGGAACCCATCTTCTTTCAAAGTATCCTCCAAAAGTGTCCAAGAAATCTCATTTCTCTATCGGAAGTGATACTTTTTGGAAATACATGTAACTACACAATTTCCTTGAAAAACAAAATAGCCACTTTAGTGGCATCATTGGTCTTCCTGCATGGTACGAAATGTGTCATTTTTGAAAACCTATCCACTACAACCATCAAAGAATCATGATCGCTCTACATCCTAGGCACTCCCAAAATGAAGTCCATACTTATATCTTCCCATGTTCTCTCGAATACTGGAAATGGTGTATATAACCCTGTGTTTTGACTCTTTCCTTTAGCTAGTTGGTAAATTCTACAACACTCAACAAATTTTTTCACATATTTTTTAATGCTAGGCCAAAATTATCTTTCCTTCACCAACGTTGTGGTCTTATCAATGCCAAAATTTCCACCCAAACCTTCTCTATGCAGCTCTTTAACAAATTCTAGCTGCAATGAGCTCCATGGAATGCACAAACTTTGGTTCTTAAACAATAATCCCTCTTGGACGTGGAAATCCAAATATGATGTCCTATCAATGCTCCAAGATGCTTTGCATGCTTTCCAAGCCTCTGCAAAATATATTTCATATGCATACAACTCTTTCATACATTCCAAGCTAACAACTTCAACTGACAAAGTATTTAGCAACATTATTCTTTGGCTTAATGAATCTGCAACTTTATTCGACTTTCTAGACCTATGTTTCAAAACAAACGAGTAGCTTTGCAAAAATTATACCCATTTGGAATTCTTTGATTTAACTTACCTTGGTTATTGATGTACTGCAACGCCTTATGATCAGTAAATAAGACAAACTCCTTTGATATCAAGTAATGTCTCCATTTATTCAAAGCTTGTACATTAGCATGAAACTCTTGATCATAAATAGAACACTTATTCTTAGCATCATTCAATTTCTCACTGAAGAATGCAATTAGCCTTCCTTCTTGGCTCAAAACTACTCCAATTTTTTAACCACTTGTATCACAATCCACTTGAAATGCTTTATTGAAATCTGGAAGTTCCAAAATTGGTTGTTCAGTTACTTTTTTCTTCAAGTCTTCAAATTACTTCATGGCTATAGTTTTCCACTTGAAAATCTTGTTTTTCATGTATTTAGTAAGTGGTGCACAAATCTCGGTGAAATTTTGAATACATTTCATGTATAAGCTCGTCAAACCATGGAATCATCTCTCATCAAATGTACATTTAGTTGTTGGCCACTCCAAAATATCCTTTACCTTTTCAGAATCCATCTTCGAGCCTTCATTATAAATCACAAATCCTAAGTACACTAACTCCTCCTTCAGAAACATACATTTCTTCAAATTTATCAGCAGTTTATCTCCTCTCAACCACTATAACACCTTTATCACATGCTCTAGGTGTTATTCTTTGGTTTCATTGAAAATCAATATGTCATCTAGGTACACGACAACAGAGTTTCCCAAAAATGGTTTAAAAACTTCATTCATAACTCTCATGAATGAGCTAGGGGCATTGATTAACCCAAATGGCATGACTAGCCACTCAAATAGCCCATCCTTTGTCTTGAATATTGTCTTCCATTTGTCACATTCCCTTATCCAAATATGATGATACCCACTCTTCAAATTGATCTTTGAAAAGTACTTAGCCCCACTCAAACATTCCATGAGGTCATCCATCCTTAGTAAGGGAAGCATGTACTTAATATTAATCTTTTTGATAGCTCATGAATTAGTACACATTATCCATTCACCCCCTTTCCTGGGTGTTAATATTGCAGCTACAGTACAGGGACTTTAAATATATCGGATCAGTCCTCTGTTAAGAAACTCTTGCACAAGCCCATTTACTTCCTCACTCTCTATTGGAGTCATCCGATAGGGACCTTTATTCGGTAGACTTGATCCTAGTATCAAATCAATTTGATGTGATATACTACTCAAGGGAGATAAACTTGTTGGTAAATCATCTCCAAGAATCTCTTTAAATTCATTCAACAAAGGTTGAATTTATCGGTGGCACAAAGCTCTTTTTTCCATTCTATCGAACTTTTCTTGGAATTAAGGCCAAACATAAATGGGTATTTTTCTGCTCTCTCATAAATTATTTAGTTCAACACATCATAATGTGACTTCTGCTACAAACATTTATGTTGTCATTTCCTTTTCTATCACAATCACTTAACTCATTCTCCACCATTGGTTACAGTCTGTGTCGTTGTCCATCTTTTAAAAATTCATAAGTATTCTTCCTTCCATCATGGATTTTTTTTATGTCAAATAGCCATGGCCTTTCAAGCAGTACATGACAAGCATCCATCTCTACTATATTTCACAATACATGCTCACTAAACTATCCAATATGAAAATTTAACAAACATTGCTTAGTCGTAGTCACTTGTTGTCCTCTTTTCAACCATGAGAACTAATACAGATTCGAATGTGGAATACTTTTCAATTTTGACTTATCCATTACCTTTGTGGATACTAAATTTTCTATACTTCCACCATCTATGACCATATGAAAACATTTATCCTGAATTTTGCACTTAGTTTTAAAAATATTCTTCCTCTACTTAGGTTCTTCTACTTTCTTCATCTCAGGATTAAGTAATACTCTTCTAAACATCAATTTTTATCCATGCTCCTGCTAAAATACTTCCACATTGTTGCCATCAATTGTTTACTCATCTTCCTAAGTAACTTGTGTTCTGGCCTCATTTCTTCTCCCTGTATTCTGCTTCTTCAGACATTCTAATGCATTATGACCTTCTACTCTACATCTATACAGATGATCACATACTTTCCTCTACCAAATCCTATGCATCTTGAAGCACCACTTCCTCCTCTTGTATTCTAGCTATTGGTTGCCTCATCTTCCTTTTCATTGCTTTTAGTAGCACCTGCTCTACCCCTACCTCTAGTTCCTTTTCTGTGGAACTTATGTTGCAGTCTTCTATAAATATTTTCTTCCACCTTCAAAGCAACTTGATAGGCTTCATCTACATTACAAAATTAATGCATACTCATCTCATCCTAAATCTGATATTTCAACCCATTTACATATCTTACCACTCTTTGGTATTATGGTTCCTTTATCCCTAATCTGAGTGATAGTTTGAAAAATTCCTCAGTATATTCACAAAAATATGTCTCTTTCTACCTTAAATTGTGCACTT
>SNQJ01S0027683.1:73802-97355 GCA_010110895.2 Picea sitchensis
TCAACTCTATTCTCAAGTGTGCTATATAAAAAATATTCTAGCAAGACAAGGTAAAAGGCCTACCTCGTCCAGACGTTCGATGAAGTTCACCGTTGAGCACTTGACCCAAAGAATACACCTGCAACTAGTCCTCAACAACCAAGAAAAGAAATCATATGGTGATAATATATGATGTTATCACATTCAATAGCATAATCCATTAACATTCATAACAAATACACCCATGTAATAATAATTCAAATATTTGCAAGATATCAATTGGACGGGAAAAGAGTATTTCTATTAAGATATAATCAGCAGAAGTGAATAAGTTACATACTTCTGTGTCGACATGGTTTGGAATAGAGAAACTAAGTTCCTTCCAGTTGGGCCTCCACCACTTCAATCCGCCACCAAAGGAAAGCTCATGTAAGAGAGACAATGGAGTTCTCACTCAATAAGGGAAGATCTTGGAGGTTGAACACTGTGTTCAGACTTAAAGGATAAAGGGATGCAGACTCAATGTGAAGTGAATAATTCCTCCAGAGTAACTTTGCTCTCAAATTTGAATTCTTTCTCCTCTTTTCCATAGCTCGGAATTGGCCCATTTATAGCCTTCTAGTAGAACTTAAGGGCCGATTCGGAACGTTTCCAGTATGTGGAAGGCCAAGGATCATTGATCTCCTATCATGACATGGAAACTCGACACCATTTTTCAGTTTTGGACACATTTCCTGATGTACGCAGGTTATAGTGGTGCAACCTGTGTATACGCATGATGTATAGTAGGAAGGGTGTGTATATGTGGAAAAAATGTATTTTTAAGTCTGGGATTTACAAAAAGGGATTAAAATTATGCATGGGGAAATGGAAAAAGGCCTTATGTGCAAGATTGCACGGGGTGAGGCAAATCTTTCTATAACAAAGTTTTTCTTCCATACATCAGTCGGTTCGATGAAAACTTGGTGGTATCCAAACTTTAGGTCAATCTTTCTAAAGAACTTTCCCCCCTTAAGTTGGTCAAGAAGGTCATCAATCCTGGGAATGGGGTAGCTTTTCCTGACTGTGATTTTGTTTAAGGCTCTGTAATATATGCAGAGTTGCCAAGTCTCATCCTTCTTCTGCACCAGTACAATCGGGCTTCTACAAGGGGAGGAGTTGGGTTTGATTTCATCATTCTCTATCAGTGAGCGTCGATAGACTAGTCCATTAGGTAGAGGTGTGTTTATACCCATGTAGGTGAGGAGAAGATGTCACTTTATTCTTCCACGATCCCATCCACTTGCTCCTGTTGCGAAGAGAGGTGTTGTGTAGAGGCCACAGATGTGGCGGTGACCTTCTGCTTACTGTGAGCATAGATCACAAAGAAGACGAAATTCCTGGTCTGTGAAATGACCTTGCTTCATTAATTAGCAAAGATTACAGAAACAACAGTAGGCAACGCTACCTATGGGATCTTGTACAATTGCCTACCCGAAGTAATAATAACACTACAGGATCTAGACTCATACACATCATGATGCTTCCACAAATATGGTTGTCCTAAAATAAAATAACAAAATTCAAGGGGACAAATATCACACATTACCTCATCTTTGAAAGGCTTGATGTCGTAGGGCAGAGGACATTGTTGGTTGACACGGAGATCTCTTCCTTGGCGAAGCCAGCCGATGGTGTAGGGATGCGGGTGTGGTTTCGTTGGCAGGTCCAGTCGCTTGACGACCTCTACTAAAATCAAGTTCTTCTGACTACTGTTGTAGGTGATGAAATGAATCTGAGCCCCCTTGACCCAAATCTGCGAGTGAAAGAGGCATTCCCCTTCCTCTGGTTCTTCTGGTTCGCTCAGTCGAACTTTGGTGGTAGCAACAGTGGAACTGGGTTAAGTATCGATAATTCGCTTCCCCCCTTCAGGATTTGACTCGAAATTAGAATCGGCCTCTGACAAGGAATCCTTCATCTCGGCCATGAGGGACTGCTTGGAGTGACATTCTTCAATGTTGTGCCAAGGACTTTTATGGTACTCACTCCATTTTCCTGTGTCCTTCTTCATCTTCTCATTTCCCTTCTTGTGTTGCGTCTTGGACTGGTTTCCATGAGGGCAACCATATCAACTTGGTCCCTTGTTGTGTGGGTTGAGGATGTCTTAGCCCTACTTCGGCTATGAGGGGTTTAGAGACCACGTGGAGATAAAAAAACAAACTACATTTGTCAAAGACAAAAATAAGAAATATTATTACCTCCTTCAGATGGCATGTGCACGTGGATTTTTGGGAAAATGTTTTAGCAGTATTCTTGGGTTGTCGTTCTTCGTGGAGATGAAGGTTCAGATCCACATTTACTTGCACAAATCACGTTCCGTCTATGGACAACGTGCAATGAATCAAGGCACATGGAGGGTGGCAACTCATAGTCCAGTTGTGTGTGGAACATGTGGAAAAATTGAGCCAACGGGTACTTCACTCCCGTCAAATTTCTCTTCAAGATTTTCTTTGAACTCGACACCAGTGTCTGTTATGCGGTTGATTATGGATTATGCTCTTGTCTACATGTTATTGTAAATATTCACATCTTTACAGAAAACATTTGAGAAAGATTGTGTGTAGATTCACAAATCGTGGATATAGATCTTTGTGGCAATGGTGTATAGAGGCATAATGTTGTTGGATGGACAGAAATGGGATGTTAAAACATGAGAAAATGCTCAAGTTGAAGAAATATTGCACAAGATCAGACCAGACCACACTAGATAACATGTGGGAAACTTATGAAAAACATTGAGCAGTAGTGAATATAAATGGACATGGAGAGATCTTGTTGCAACTATCAGGAGATCTGATTTAGGTTATTATGGATTGATGGGAAGAAATATTTTTGTAGAAAGCGCACAATCACTCCATCTCATTAACCAGTGATTGATCCAGTCTATCTTGAGCTTTGCACTGAATCATAATTTCTGCAACTTAGGTTTCACTTTCCTTGGTGTCTAGAATGGTACCGATTACTGCAATGATCCCAGCATATCTATTCGATCTAACAATCATAAATATTGCCTCAAAAACTAAAGTGTCTGAGAATTTAGACCTCTCTTCTTCATCGACCCATATTTTATTTAACAAAATATTCTGAAATCAATTTCATCACAGTTACTTTGGTTGCCACAAACATCTTTCTCCATTCCAAGAATTATAGTTTTGCAGATTAAGATCATTTTTCATAGCACCTTCACATATCTACAAATTTCCTACAACTGCTTCAACATGTATCTGATTTCTCACAACTTCTATAACTTTTGCTTATTTTCTCAAGAAGCCTACGATGAACCATTCATCAAAAACTTTTCAATGTCATCCATGCGAAGATTATGCCTTCCATACTTACTTTGGAAGTTGCTCTTTTCCATGCTATCAACCATCAACCATAGATCTCTAGTAGTGCTTTGCTTCTCATCAACCTTTCTCTGATTTTGATAGGGTATAAAGTCCATACACCGTGCAAAAAATTTTGAATCGCATTTGTACCATGTCTCAGCTTTGGCTCTCTATATTCTCATTATGCATCCCAAAGATTATAGATCTTAAATTTTTTGGTGTGAGAAACATCGACCATCGACCTTGAACTCATCACCATTCATGGAAAACTACCATGATAACATCAGGCCCTAAGAACAAAGGAGCTCTAATACCAATTGAAAAAATATAGACATGAACAACAAGACGGCAGAAAAGGCTCACTAGCCAACACAATGTATTCACACCAATGTTACATATTTATAATACAATGGGTGATGCCACCTCATAGAGATATTTTCTCTAGATCCTAAAATCATGCATGATTACTAGGCTAGGAAATATTAACTAAATCATTAGTCATCACTTAAGGATATATTACTAATATCCTAAATGAGTACTGCAAATATAGGTGACAATTTAGACTTAGTAATTGGTAAAGGTAATCCATAGGCTACCATTATCTACAACATATGCATCTATCAGTCCTTCAAATAATGGAATATAAAAATTTACATGTACCTTGAAGGGGGTTGCATGGTCGCTTGATGAATATGCTTCTCCTGTGGGCAGTCATCGAAGTATCTACGTGAATTTTTCCATCATTTTGTTCCTTTGTCGCGCGAGGGCTTCCTCAAGCAACATTTTAATAGGATCTCCTACTCCATCATATTTATTTTCTTCCCCCATGGGTTGTTTTCAGGCTCGGCACGACCGATCTGGTAATGGTTCGATTGGTTTGATTCCCAACTTCTTGTACCCAGATCTTGTCAGGGACATTCATGAAGAAAAATAAATGAAGAGTGGACTGTTCTAATACCACTGATCCAAATTTAGGAGTGGAATGAACTAATTAACGGACTGAATACAATAAACACAGAGATATGGAGAATAACACAAATATCCAATGAACAATATCTTCTATTAAATAATGAAATAGCATGAAACTGTAAAACTACAGAACTGAAACTTGCTCGAATTGTGGTAGCTATATCTGGGAAGAGATGTGGCTACTACACACATCCATCTGAGTATAATGTATTACAATGAGGCTCCATAGGCCTTTTTGATATTACTCATGAATGCCAAAACCCTGGACATTCAAAAACCTAACTCAAGAAGATGAAACACAAAAATTCATGTGGGCCCTATAGGTAAGTTGGTGTAATTTGGTACCTCAACTTCCTAGGGCTCTAACTTTTTCATACGACCTCCTTTTTAGGCGCATAATAGCCCATTGGAAAGATCTTTCAGAGAACTACACATTTCGTTGGCAAACTCTAACTATTTCTACAATTTGATTGTGGCGAGCCAAAAAAACAACGTTTCAGGCCCCAAAACGGCCTTGAAAGTACAACAATATGTGATGACATGAAAACATACAAAATAAGCAATTTGGATTAGGAGAGAGGCCACCCGTATCCACCTGGAGGATGTGTGGGGATTCTGACAGGCCCAGAAGTGTAGAACCCACAATTACAAAGCAGTATAAACGAACGTGTTGAACAAAAACAGGCACGAGGATCCAGTTGGGATAGGTGGGTGGCCACCAATATCCACCTGGATCATTTACAATGCTCAGAATGAGAAATAGATGGCTTAAATGGCTCCAAAAATTCCAAAAACCCCTAGTTGGGATCTTTCTGCACTTGATTTGGCCAAAAACTAAGTTGGAATCACTCCCTGGAAGTTTCTCCCAATTATTTGTTGTCTTTGCTCGCCAAAATGCACCCGGAATGACTGAACCTAGCTTCTATGTCTTTTTCGTGCCAAAAACTTAGCTCTCGCACACATCTCGCAAAACCAGGAAAATTATCGAATCGTTAGGCAACCAACACCTTATTCGACGGAGGTGTCAGTCACATGGGCACCATATGGCCACGTCCCAACGCCAAATCTGGATTTTTTAGCTGCCTCTTGTAACACACGCAAAATCTGGTCACGTGGCCAAGTTCTATGTTAAAATTCGCGCCAAAGGACATGTGCTATGCGGTTAAACTAAGGGCTAACACTTGATCCTCGCGTTGAGTTGTGTGGGTAATACATATGTGTATATGGTATGACTAAGGGTTGGGGCTAAGCCCCAACCCTTTCTCCGCCCAACCAAACCAAAGTTCAAACTTAAATATTTATGCAATGGTTATGGGGTAAGCAACACATGGCGGACGGGTTGGTAGCCTGACTTGTACCAAGTCACTCACCCACGCTGGAGGTCATGGGTTCAAGAACAATGGATTCCAAAACCTTTTAAACCATCAACCAAATATGGGGTGCCATGTCGCGACCTCTGGTTGGGCCACGTGGCACCTTCCCATTCACTCTGAGCATGCCACGTGTCGACCATCCATTAGTCCACGTGTGTGCCAATACACCTGCCACATCACCCTTTCCAGGTGTCAGTACTACCAACTTCCATGTGTCAATATGGTCACTTTCCATGTCACCAATACGGCCTTTCCATGTCATCAGTATGGCCCTGCCAAGTCAACAGTATGTCCCTGCTACATCAGCACTGTATGGATTGTACAGTCAACAAAATTTTGCATGTTTGGAAAAGCGGACAGAACGTGATATCTCTCACTTATAGCATCTGTTTGAACCCGTTCAAGTTGCGTTGGGATCATCAGGATGAGGCCTACGCACGATTTTGTTTTGAAGCAATTCCAAGAAATTTGATTTTTGAGCATATTTTGATCCCATGGATCAATGATCTAGCCTCAAATAGGAAAGAAGAGATCAATCATATCATAGGAAAATATAATCTTCAAGCTATTGATGTTATAATGGGGAATAAATCCCAACAACAAATATAAGAAGAAGAAAATGAAGAGGAATATCCACCAAAAAAATAGGGAGGAAGCCAACTAAAGATAAAAGAGAGGAAGCAACAAATAAAGAAAAATCAATGAGCATTCAAACCACATTAAAAATATCGTTAGTATTAGGGGCCAGATATCTATCTATAAACAACATGGGACATCAAGTACCTCTAGATCTATTGGGAGGTAGTTTCAAGACATCTAATGTCAAATAATTATAAAGGTCTCCTAGAACTGTAGAGGCATTGGTAGTAAGTTTAAAGAAAAATCTCTTAGATATTTGAGAAGGGATGAAAATCCGTTAGTGGTCCTTATCCAGAAGATTGTTCTTAAGGAGAAAGAAATTCTAAATGTTGGTAGGAAGCAATGGAAAAATAGAAATGGATTGGTAATCAATGTTAGAGGAGCATTGAGAGGTGTATGTACTTTATGGGACCCTTCCCAACTTATTTTAGAATTTTCTCAATTCACTCAACATCAGATCCTAACTTTCCTCATTCATTATCCATCAGGTCTATCATTTAATCTTTTTTAAGATTAATGTGAAATCACATTATATGGAAAAGACAGATTATTGGTTATCCTTGCGGGCACTTGAAGACTCAAAAACCACTAGATTTAGTATAGTGGCTACAGACTTCAATACAATTTTGATAAACAAATAAAAATGAGGTGGTATTATTATGCGAGAAAGAATGGAAGACCTTATTGCAAATTTAGATTTGGTATATGTCAAGCCTACAAAGGGGAAATATACTTGGAATAATGGGATAATTGGTCTAGGACATATTGCATCAATATTAGATCATTTTCTTATCCAAAATGTTTTATTGTTACACGATTGGAACATATCCTCCAAGATCATTCCTTCCGGTGTTTCATATCACAAGCCAATCATCCTCACTTTTGGGTAGACTCAAAATATTGGACCTATTCCATTCCAGTTTTTTCCTTTATGGCTCCAAGCTCTTGATTTTGTAAAATTCATCTCTAAATCCTAGATCAAGAAAAAATGTGGTTCTCCTTCATTTGTTTGGGAGTCAATACTCTATGTTGTTAATCATTCCCTCAAGGAATGCATTAAGGACTCATATACTTCCCTAGTTCAAGAATGACTAATCCTATAAGAACATATTGGAGCCCTTCAAAATGAAATGGCAGAAGGAGAGGTCATAAGACTCAATCTAGTGGAGGAAAGAGATCTATACAGAAAAATACATAGAGCTTATCAAAAGAAGGAATAGGAATGGTAACTCAAATTCAGGATCCTTCGGTTAAAGTCTAGTGACATGAATAATATGTTCTTTCATAAGCAAGCCAAGAAAGCAGGGAGAAAAATACTATAAAAGAAATTAACCTTGCGGATGGAATGTGGTTGGGAAACTTTGCAGCAATCAAAGAAGTAGCATGTGTACACT
The DNA here is from genome assembly GCA_010110895.2 of Picea sitchensis. Taxonomy (NCBI): domain Eukaryota; kingdom Viridiplantae; phylum Streptophyta; class Pinopsida; order Pinales; family Pinaceae; genus Picea; species Picea sitchensis. The sequence continues at coordinate 81,525 of SNQJ01S0027683.1, forward strand.
TTGAGGTCATATACACAAATAAATAAGAAGAAAATCAATTCTCCATTTAAGATATGTTAATTCATATTCCACCCCTAGTCACCCTTGAAGAGAGTGCAAAGGTTCCCAAAGGTAGAAAGACCCAAAATTGTAAAATTTGTTTGGGGTCTTGACCCTAATAAGACTCCAAGACTGGATGCCTTTTCCATCCATGTTTTTCAATCCTGTTGGCCCATTATAAAGTATGATATAAGCAAATTTTTATCCACTTACAAAAGGAAAAATAAGGTTGGAGGAAGCACCAATTTCTTGTTTTTGGATATTATTTCCAAAGAGGTAAACCCAGACTTGTTCATTGGCTGATGACCTATCCCTTTGTGTAACTCCCCATTCAAAATATTGACAAAAATCACAGGCAAAAAACTCAAGCAAATTCTTCCAAAAATTATTTCCAAGAATCAAGATGGATTTATGAAAATATGCCAAATTATGAATACTATTATATTGGTTCAAGAGGAAATTCGTTCCAACAGAGTTAATAAATAAAAAGGGATGATTATTATGATGGACATGGTGAATGATTTTGATAGGGTACATCACTCCTTTTTTTCATATTCTTTGTAAATTTGGTTTTGGTGAGACCTTTGTTAGTTGTGTTAAAGAATTCATTGACTCCCCTTGGATTTATCCCTTGGTGAATGGAGGATTGGCCTCCTTCTTTAAGAGCTCAGTGGGGGTTGTGGAAAGGTTGTCCTATTTCCCATTTAATGTACTTCATCATGGTAGAAGTGCGAAGTAGGAAAACAAAAGCTAAAATAATCTCAGGATAGTGCAAGGGATCAATTTCATGAGAGGAGTAAGAAGAATTAAGAATTCCTAGCTTCCAGATGATACTCTACTATTGGTGAGCACTTAAACTATCATTGTTGATCAATTCAAATAAAAAATGGATAGTTTTTTCAATGCTTCTCGAGGGCTAGTGAATAATGGGAAAAGCTAGATATATATAGCTAATATATTAGTGCACTACAACTTCAAGCCATTTCCAGAATATTGAGCCTCCCAAGTTTGGCTACACGGAAATCATTTAAATATTTGGGGATGCTAATATCTTTAAGAAACCTGACCTCAAACTCTTGGCAAGGAGTTATAGGAAAAATTAAAAGCAAAGTGAAACAATCGGATTTGCAATAGTTAAAATTAGTGGGAATATATGTCCTCATCAAGTCTATCTTATCATCTCTCCCAATATTTGAATGTTTATCAATGCTAGCTCCCATGAGCATCATGCAAAATATGGCAAGAGAAATTTGGAAACTCTTGTGGTAAGAGGGTTAAAAAAATACCAATAAGTTTCATTTAGTTAATTTTAACATAGTCAGATCTTTGAAAGATAATGGGGGGTTGAGAATTAAATATACCACTCTGATGAATATATCAATGGGAGCAATGGTCCTCTGGTGACTAGTTTAAGGATAACAAGAGTGGTGGAAATGTGTTTTATCTAAGAAATATTTTCATGGTAGTAGGAAATGGAGTTTATATTCTCCTTTAGCATATATAAAAGGATCCGAGATATAGAACTTTGCAAGGCTATGGCCCTATTAATCCAATATCACTTGGCATGGTTTCCTAGGAATGGTAAATCAATTAAAATATGGTTTGATGGTATAACATGAGATCCTCATTTGGAAACAAAACATTATGTATTTGAACTAAAATATTGGATGATGGGGAAAGGACTCACAACCATGTTTGATATTTCTACTTGGGATGCTTTGGGAAATTTGTGGCTAGGACATAAATTACTTTCACCTCATCCTAACCTCTCTCCAACTCGGGATATTATATTCATAATCATGTTGGGTTTCTCCTATGGAAAATACCACCCATGATGAAATAGGATGGGGTGTCAAAGGACATGGTTTCTCAGTAAAGTTTAGATTCAATGGTCTGCTATTAGAACTACCACTACTACCTAGCTCACACATTTTGCAACATATCTAGAGTGAATATTCTTTACCAAAAATAAATATTTTCTATTGCATCATGATCAATGAGAGACTTCTAACAATGAAGAATCTTCAAAAGAGAGGAATAGCAAGACCGTCCATATGCACCTTGTGAAGCAATGCAAATGAAACTCAATGGTAGTTATTCTTTGAATGTCCATTCTCCACTAAAGTTTGACATTATTGTTTTGAAGACATTTTCCATAATATTACCCTCCATAATCTTGGAAAGATATATTTACAATATGGCATAAAAAAATACTCCATAACTTTCTTAAATGAGCAAATTTTCAAAAGATTATGGCTTTCAATGCTAAAATTCATATGTTGGGAGATTTGACTAGTAAGAAATAAGGCTATATTCCAAAAAATCCATATGACACCCAAAATTCTTGCTAATAAGTCTTGTGGTTTGCTGACATAAGAAATCCAAGTCAAAGGGACGAAAAGTCACAATTTTGGGATTTTAGAATAGGAAGAATGTGATTGGCTTGGTGATATGTCAGCTAGATTTACTCATCCAACAAAGACATTTATTCTTATCCCCTCTCTTCGATTGAAGTGGAAAATCCACTTAGGGAAAGATCATTTTTTGAGATGGAAGTGCACTCAAGGAAATTACATATTGTTATTTGGTGTTGCTTCAAAAGGTAACCCAAGGGTTCCAAGTGCAAGGGGATCATTCTTGATCCCAAAGGAAATCAAGAAAACTCCTTTGAATTTGATGAGGGTACAACATCAAACAAATGAGCAAAGGCATTGGCTCTATTCTAGGGGTTAAGTCTCATTTATAATATCTATATAAAAATACTTATTGCAATCGGGGATTTGGCATTAGTTATGAATTTGATGCTTAAATCCTCCTCGTCGAATGATAACAAAATTGTAATAAATATAAAGAGAAAAATAAATGAAGCCACTAGGTTTGAAAGTATTGAATACTTTCATATCCTAAGGGAGATCAAACAAAAAGTAGACCATCTAGCCAACAGGTTCATTCAACTAGACTACATCATTTTAAGAACAATAAGTGGGGTTTCATTCTTCCCCGTACCTCAAATTTTATTCCAAAGTCTTGAACTAGACTTGCATGAGAGATAAATGGATTATTAATCTACAAGGGTGGTTTAACCATGTAACATGGTGAAAAAAGAGAAATACACTCATGGAACCCTCACACACTTGGCATTGAATGTGAGAGAAAACTCATCAATTGCTTTCATAGTTAAATTTTATTGCAGGTGGGATAGTGTACTTGGTTTTAGGTTTGTCATATGGTAGTTTGCTATGGTTTCCATTCATATATTTCCCTTATCTATTCAATATTGGTCCAATTTGGGGCTTTGATTTCAATTATTTTCTCCCTTATGTGTTTTCAGAGTGCCTTTATGGGACCCTAGCTCTGGTTCACATGGATCTACTTGGCAGTTTTGTGGATCTAGTCTGATTAACCTCATTTGATTCTTTAGTTTTGGTGAGGTTCATTTGATATATAAGTATATAAATCGTCTACTCCTCATGAATCCCTTCAGGTCCTTCCCTCTCTATGCAAAACAACAAAAGGTTAGTATTCCATTCTTAGGTCTTCTACTCTATTGTAAATTTTCGGAGGGAATGTTGGAAAGTGGGAAAACTCTTGCTTATGCTAGATTGTTAGCAGTGGGAAATGCTAAGGGTTTTTACAGGTGTTATTTATTGTTATCAATATGGACCATAGGCATCCTAGATTATGCACATTGTGTGAGACACCTAACATTCATAGAGCTCTAAGAAGCAGGAAGATTATATTAATGATAATAAGAAAATAATTTTCTCTATTACTAGTAGAATGCATTCACAAGACGAAGCCAAAAGCTTCAAATATGCCTTCATTCTAGAAACACTACATATTCAAAAGAGAAAAAACAAAGATATTCAATACGAGTGTGTTTATCTTCGACAATTGGTTGAGTCTGGTTAGAAATTATGATTTAGTTAATTCAAATGCAAGGCTATCAATTGGGTCTATAGTGGAGGAGGTAAAAGAAGATGAGGTTGTGCAGTGGAAATAAGAGGATGTGGAAATGTTGACTATGGATTAGAATGTTCAAGCCGACATAGAGAACCAAGAGGAAGCTTACAACCATCATGTCTTTATTCAGTAATAGTGCTTAATGTTTTGCAATTTTCTTGGTATTAGGAGTTGTTTAGAAAATTTGTACTAGCAGTAGCTTTCCAAAATCCTCCATGAAGGATTGTTGTTTTTATAGTCAATAAAATTCAAATTTTGGACAATTTCCAAGAAGTTTTTTTTGGACAGCTATCATATTTTCATATTATTATGCTAACCAATGTGGTTGCAGCTACTTTCTAGTACAAAATATACCCATTCATGTTTAAAAAAAATAATACTAGGTAATAGGTTTCAAACGTTCAATTTAAGGTATGCTAAATGTTGTGAAAGGGCCAACAATGAGGGAAGAGAAGGCCCTCCTAAAAATAAAAAAAGTTACAAATGATGTAAATAATAATGAATTGGTCTTCAATTGATCAAGATAAGTGTTGGAAGTTAATGAAAATGGGAAAATATTTTACAAAAGTATGAGGGATATAGTGGAAAGAGTAGTCTATTAGACATTATTTTCACTTACAGTACAAAAATGAATCTAATGAATCTAAGAATTGGGAATCCATTAATCATTCATTGCTATGGTATGAATTTTTATTTATACGGTCATGTATATTATGTTATTGTTGTATATATGCTCATTACACTTTATTGTCAAATAGATATATCCTAGGTGGTTAAGAGGAGGATTGGTATCCTCCCCACCCAAGTTCAATTCCCAAAAGTGACATGTTGATATCTTAACAAGTATATTGTTGTAACAACTTTGATCCCTATTGTTGACCTAGCCTTGTGCCTTGAATAATCTAGGGTTTTCCATCAATACCATCCTTGGAGTGCGAGAAACTACCCAGGGATTTTTCCTAAGATATGCTACCTGGAAAAATGCTCATTGCACTTTATTCTATGTTTGTATATGGAACATGAAGAGGTGAAACAAAATCAAGCTAATCAACAAGACATTTCAAATAACCTAAGTACAATATCCCCCACAAATGATGAAGAAATGAAGCATGCAAGAAATTCAAGTGATGAATGATGGTCAATATAATTGAATGTTTCAAGTTTTATATTTTGGAATATTTGTCTATAAAAGTTGTATATTGTGTTTAACGTTGACATATTGTCCCAATTGGTAAGACAACAAGTTATTGGTAATTGTAAAAATTATTTATTGAAATTTTATTATCGTGGACCTTTATATTTTCCCATTTTGTATAATGAAGGGTCCCTTATTCGTATATAATAAAATGAATTTCTCTTTTTTTGCATTATCCAATGTTGAACAAATATTACATTATTGATTAAATATATAGATGATTTGTGTTGTTACAATAAACAGAGGTGTAATCCATTGGTATATTGTTTAAATGATATGAAACATTAATTCATGACCATATCTTGATCATGTAATCAAGCAACTACAAAATTGGTTTTCTACCCATAGAGTGCATAGCTAACAGCTAACAACATTAATTGAAATATAAAAACTTAAAGAATGCCAAGAGAAATTACAGTCATGGGAAAATGGAAACAAGAGACAATACCACTAAATAGGGACTCAAGCTTATTTATTAACTAGACAGAAAAAATGTTTCTCATAGTTTCATTACATTATCAGTCAATCTAGCATAGTTCTCATTAAAACTCAATGACTGGACAGCCTACTTGTTGTTTCACGTTGTCTCTCTAAAATTGGTGTATCTTCCTCTAATCTATACTCCTGCAAACGTTCCCTCTCTCTTTTCTTGCTTCTATGTCTCTCCTTCTATCCAAACCGAACTAAAAACCAACCTCCCACCTTCTTCTTTTTCCCTTTCTTTCTTTTCTTTTGTTACTTGGAAACTGAACCATCTCTTTTTCCCCAATCATTTCTTATTTTTCTCCACCAAAATGCATTGGATGTTGGGCAGTTAAAGCAATCCAAATTTTCAACCATTTTCTAAAAATGCGTTGGAAACTTAAACAATTGTAACGGTTAACTTCCTTAATCATTTCAAGTGATTCTTCTTCCATCACGTGATTGTCCCACCAATTGTCATGAAATTCTTGCGAGACACGTGGATTCATGATTTGTAGCACTCTAACAGAATTTCCACTTGTTTGGAGTTGTAGTGTTGGTGTTGTAGCAATGTGTGTTATAGCATGGGTGTTGCAGCAACAGGTGTTACAGTAATGGGAGTCACAACATTGGTGTTGAAGTAATGTGTTTTATAGAATGGGTGTTACAACAATAGTATTACAACAGTGGTATCGCAACAATGCATGTTACAACACTAGTGTTACATCAATGGGAGTTACAACACTAGTGTCGCAGCAATGGGAGTTACAACACCAGTGTTGCAGCAATGGGAGTTATATCACTATTTTTGCGACACTTATTTCAGCCTGCAATTTATTAACTTGAAATTAAAATGGTTTTGGTTGATGTGGATAACTTAAGGCCAAACATGCTCCTACATCAAACATCCTTGGTAAGAAAAAAACATGAGCTACAACGCATTTGGATGCAACTATAGATTCTGTAGAAGATTAATATCCTCGTAGGCATGCTAGCTCATTTTCAGAAACCCCCAATGCATATTTGGAACCCTTGTTTCTCCACTTAACTAGATATTCATAATATTATTTATTTTGGGTCCATTTACTAACCCTCTTCACCAAGATTTTCTCTAATTCTTCAGTTGGTGTAATAGGTAGTTATTTCTTCCATTCATCCAAGGTACTTTCTTCATCATGCTATTCTCCCTCATGAAACTCATACAAGTCAGCATCATTGAATATTGGAGAAATTTCCAAATCCTTTGACAACTTTAATTTATATGTATTATTGTAAATCTATCTCAAAATTTGACATGGTCTAATTTTCTTGTAATTGAGTTTACTATGTGTACCTATGGGAATTATGTCTTTCCTCAAGTGTGTCATTACCAACTCTCTTTATTCAAAAACCTTTTTTCTTCTTCACAAATATGTTCCTTATTTATGTCTGATATTACTTTGTTGTAGATTCCTCTTAACCTGCTCATGCATTTCATGTATGCTCTCATCAAACTCACTTGCATCAACACTCCTTTTGTCTTCCAAATTTGGCAACTTAAAAAAATCAACAAATCCTTTAAGTGATATGCCATAAATAATCTGAAATGGACTCTTTCCCATAGATATATTAATGGAATCATTGTAAGCAAATTCAGCCTGGGCCAAGACCAGATCCCATTGTCTTGGCTTCTCTCCACTCAAACTCCTCAATAAATTCCCAAGACTCAAGTTAACCACCTTGGTCTATCCATCCATTTTTGGATGATATGAAGAATTGTACAGAAACTTGGAACCCATCTTCTTTCAAAGTATCCTCCAAAAGTGTCCAAGAAATCTCATATCTCTATCGGAAGTGATACTTTTTGGAAATCCATGTAACTACACAATCTCCTTGAAAAACAAAATAGCCACTTTAGTGGCATCATTGGTCTTCCTGCATGGTACGAAATGTGTCATTTTTGAAAACCTATCCCCTACAACCATCAAAGAATCATGATCGCTCTACATCCTAGGCACTCCCAAAATGAAGTCCATACTTATATCTTCCCATGTTCTCTCGGATACTGGAAATGGTGTATATAACCCTGTGTTTTGACTCTTTCCTTTAGCTAGTTGGTAAATTCTATAGAACTCAACAAATTTTTTCACATATTTTTTAATGCTAGGCCAAAATTATCTTTCCTTCACCAACGTTGTGGTCTTATCAATGCCAAAATTTCCACCCAAACCTTCTCTATGCAGCTCTTTAACAAATTCTAGCTGCAATGAGCTCCATGGAATGCACAAACTTTGGTTCTTAAACAATAATCCCTCTTGGACGTGGAAATCCAAATATGATGTCCTATCAATGCTCCAAGATGCTTTGCATGCTTTCCAAGCCTCTGCAAAATATATTTCATATGCATACAACTCTTTCATACATTCCAAGCTAACAACTTCAACTGACAAAGTATTTAGCAACATTATTCTTTGGCTTAATGAATCTGCAACTTTATTCGACTTTCTAGACCTATGTTTCAAAACAAACGAGTAGCTTTGCAAAAATTATACCCATTTGGAATTCTTTGATTTAACTTACCTTGGTTATTGATGTACTGCAACGCCTTATGATCAGTAAATAAGACAAACTCCTTTGATATCAAGTAATGTCTCCATTTATTCAAAGCTTGTACATTAGCATGAAACTCTTGATCATAAATAGAACACTTATTCTTAGCATCATTCAATTTCTCACTGAAGAATGCAATTAGCCTTCCTTCTTGGCTCAAAACTACTCCAATTTTTTAACCACTTGTATCACAATCCACTTGAAATGCTTTATTGAAATCTGGAAGTTCCAAAATTGGTTGTTCAGTTACTTTTTTCTTCAAGTCTTCAAATTACTTCATGGCTATAGTTTTCCACTTGAAAATCTTGTTTTTCATGTATTTAGTAAGTGGTGCACAAATCTCGGTGAAATTTTGAATACATTTCATGTATAAGCTCGTCAAACCATGGAATCATCTCTCATCAAATGTACATTTAGTTGTTGGCCACTCCAAAATATCCTTTACCTTTTCAGAATCCATCTTCGAGCCTTCATTATAAATCACAAATCCTAAGTACACTAACTCCTCCTTCAGAAACATACATTTCTTCAAATTTATCAGCAGTTTATCTCCTCTCAACCACTATAACACCTTTATCACATGCTCTAGGTGTTATTCTTTGGTTTCATTGAAAATCAATATGTCATCTAGGTACACGACAACAGAGTTTCCCAAAAATGGTTTAAAAACTTCATTCATAACTCTCATGAATGAGCTAGGGGCATTGATTAACCCAAATGGCATGACTAGCCACTCAAATAGCCCATCCTTTGTCTTGAATATTGTCTTCCATTTGTCACATTCCCTTATCCAAATATGATGATACCCACTCTTCAAATTGATCTTTGAAAAGTACTTAGCCCCACTCAAACATTCCATGAGGTCATCCATCCTTAGTAAGGGAAGCATGTACTTAATATTAATCTTTTTGATAGCTCATGAATTAGTACACATTATCCATTCACCCCCTTTCCTGGGTGTTAATATTGCAGCTACAGTACAGGGACTTTAAATATATCGGATCAGTCCTCTGTTAAGAAACTCTTGCACAAGCCCATTTACTTCCTCACTCTCTATTGGAGTCATCCGATAGGGACCTTTATTCGGTAGACTTGATCCTAGTATCAAATCAATTTGATGTGATATACTACTCAAGGGAGATAAACTTGTTGGTAAATCATCTCCAAGAATCTCTTTAAATTCATTCAACAAAGGTTGAATTTATCGGTGGCACAAAGCTCTTTTTTCCATTCTATCGAACTTTTCTTGGAATTAAGGCCAAACATAAATGGGTATTTTTCTGCTCTCTCATAAATTATTTAGTTCAACACATCATAATGTGACTTCTGCTACAAACATTTATGTTGTCATTTCCTTTTCTATCACAATCACTTAACTCATTCTCCACCATTGGTTACAGTCTGTGTCGTTGTCCATCTTTTAAAAATTCATAAGTATTCTTCCTTCCATCATGGATTTTTTTTATGTCAAATAGCCATGGCCTTTCAAGCAGTACATGACAAGCATCCATCTCTACTATATTTCACAATACATGCTCACTAAACTATCCAATATGAAAATTTAACAAACATTGCTTAGTCGTAGTCACTTGTTGTCCTCTTTTCAACCATGAGAACTAATACAGATTCGAATGTGGAATACTTTTCAATTTTGACTTATCCATTACCTTTGTGGATACTAAATTTTCTATACTTCCACCATCTATGACCATATGAAAACATTTATCCTGAATTTTGCACTTAGTTTTAAAAATATTCTTCCTCTACTTAGGTTCTTCTACTTTCTTCATCTCAGGATTAAGTAATACTCTTCTAAACATCAATTTTTATCCATGCTCCTGCTAAAATACTTCCACATTGTTGCCATCAATTGTTTACTCATCTTCCTAAGTAACTTGTGTTCTGGCCTCATTTCTTCTCCCTGTATTCTGCTTCTTCAGACATTCTAATGCATTATGACCTTCTACTCTACATCTATACAGATGATCACATACTTTCCTCTACCAAATCCTATGCATCTTGAAGCACCACTTCCTCCTCTTGTATTCTAGCTATTGGTTGCCTCATCTTCCTTTTCATTGCTTTTAGTAGCACCTGCTCTACCCCTACCTCTAGTTCCTTTTCTGTGGAACTTATGTTGCAGTCTTCTATAAATATTTTCTTCCACCTTCAAAGCAACTTGATAGGCTTCATCTACATTACAAAATTAATGCATACTCATCTCATCCTAAATCTGATATTTCAACCCATTTACATATCTTACCACTCTTTGGTATTATGGTTCCTTTATCCCTAATCTGAGTGATAGTTTGAAAAATTCCTCAGTATATTCACAAAAATATGTCTCTTTCTACCTTAAATTGTGCACTTGCTTACACAAGTTCTGTTGGTAATCAACAGGTAGGAATTTCTCCTTAATTTTTCTCACCATCTTCCTCTAGGTTCTAATCTTCTCCTGTTGGTTATCTAACCTGTCCTTCTATAGCATATCCCACCAAAGTGCAGTGTGACCCTTTAGCTTTGTCATGGAGAATCGAACCCGATTGGGACCGTGAACATTTTCATACTCAAAATATCTTTTGAGCTCTCTTATCAAATCAATGAGAGTCTCGAATTTCAAAATACCATCATAGCATGAAACTTCCACCCTTGCACTACTTTTGTCTTTCATAAAATATATTAAACGTGTTGGTGGGTCTACTTCCTCGAAAGTTTTCTCTTCTTCGTTCTCATTTTCAAACTCTTAATCAATTTTAGCATATCCAAACCTTTTGTTTTACAGTTACTCTATCCTCCTTCACAATTCCTCTAATTTTCCATGTTCTTCATGGAGACATCCTTACAAGTTGTCTTGCATCCCTCATTCAGACTAACATTCACATGCCTTACTTTCGGGCACTATCCCTCACAACTTAGGAGCTAAACCAGCTCTAATACCACTTGATGCAGACACCCTCAATCATGTACTCAACCAACTACATAACCAGGTTTTTGCACACAAAGTGCACAACTAACAACTAGCATCATTAACAGAAATTTAACAACTTAAAGAATGCCAAGAAAATTTACAGTCATAGGAAAATAGAAACAAGAGACAACACCATTAAATAGGGACTCAAGATTATTTATTAACTAGATGGAAAAATTGTTTCTCATAGTTTCATTACATTATTAGTCAATATGGACCAGTTCTCATTCAGACTCAATGACTAGAGAGCCTGGGTGTTGTTCCATGTTATGTCTCTAAAATTGGTGTCCCTTCCTCTGCTCTATTGTCCTGCAGATTTCCCCTCTCTCTTTTCTTACTTCTCTGTCTCTCCTTTTTTTCGAACTGAACTAAAAACCAACCTCCCCCTGTTTTGTTTTTCCCTTTCTTTATTTTCTTTCATTTCTTGGTAATCGAACCATATATTTTTCCCCAACTATTTCTTGTTTTCCTCCACCAAAATGTGTTGGATGTTGGGTAGTTACAATGATCCAAATTCTCAATCATTTTCCAAATGTGCGTTGGAAACTTATATAGGTGTAAAATTAACTGTATCAATCATTTCAATTGATTTGTCTTCCATCACGTCGTAGGCCCACCAATTGTCACGAAATTCTTGAAAGACATGTGGAATCATGATTTGCAACACTCTAACAGAATTTCCACTTATCTGGAGTTGTAGCGTTGGTGTTGCAGCAACATGTGCTACAACACGGGTGTTGCAGTAACATGTGTTACAACAATGGGAGTCGCAATGATGGTGTTACAACAACATGTTTTACAACATGGGTGTTACATCATGGGTATTATAGCAATGATGTTATAGCACGGGTGTTGCAACAACGTGAGTTACAACACTAGTGTTACAAAAAAGGGAGTTACAACACTAGTGTCGCATCAATGGGAGTTACAACATTGATTTTGCAACAATGGGAGTTACAACACTAGTGTTGCAACAATGGGAGTCGCAACACTTATTTCTCCCCACAATCTGTTAACTTGAATTTGAAAAAAAATTGGTTGATGTTGATTGATTAAGGCCAAATATGTTGTTGAATCATATCCAAACACAATAATTAAAATAGAGAAACCGATATTATTATAAAAAATATTTAATTTATAATAAATAATAGAAATTTATAATAATAAAAGGCATTGCATTTGCATATCCACAATTTAAAACAATTCATCACTAAAGCATATGAGTGCAATGTATCCATTTGAAATCAAGAATGCATTTCACACCCATTTAAGCACCATTATATTTAAATTGTTATGTTTCATAGATGTGCAATAGTAGATAATTCACATCAATGCACAATAGTAGATAAGTCACATAGGTGCTTTAAAAATATCTAATAGGCACCAATGATTTTATAATAACTTAAAAACATCGGTGTGTTCTATGTCTAAAAAACGCACTAGGGATTTCAATGTATATAAAACACATCGGTGTGACTCACTGTTTTAAACGCACTGGGGAAAAAACCTATATTACGACCCCAACCACCTAGAATTTTTAGTTATAATGAACATCTACACAATCCTCCACTAAAACCTCGGTTGTTAAAAACATAGGCTTTAGAATATATTTTTTGAAAAAAAATCCCAATCTTGTAACACTAAAAACCTCCACTAAACATCTATTACATGGTGTTTTCCTTGTAGTGTGGATACTTGTCCTCTATTGTAACCTTTTAGCTTCCTATAATCAATACACAAAAGACAAGTTTCTCTTGTTTAATATCCATGAGAAAGAATGGTTGCATAATATACTAGATACAATGCCTCTAACTCAAATGCTAACAATTCATGGACCATTGGGAAATCCTAGCTAGAAACTTCATTTGGAGAAAGAAGAGTTAGACACTCAGATGTAAAAAAGATCATACTATGTTATTTTTTTCAATGGAGTGTCGAAAGGGAATCCTAGTAGAGTAGGCATAGGGGGGTTCATCTTTGATCCTAGAGGATGCAATAAAATAAAGTTTGCATGTATAATTGATGAAGCCACCAATAACGATTTCAAAGCTTTGAATTTAACCCAAATATTAAAGTTGTTGACCAAGGTCACAAGGGAAACCATAACAATAACAATGGATCCATCCTTAATAATCAATGCCTTCAAAACTTAGGGGGACAATGTCTCACTGACAATGGCCAAACTCCTACATAGATCTAAAACTCTTATGAAGCACTTTTAACAAGTCCATTTTTACCATGTATATCACACAAACACCTCTAAAGTAGATATGATGGTGAATGAAGGAGCCTCAATGGATGAAGGCGATTTGAAAATGAATGGCAATTTTGTTTTTCTACAAACAAGTCAAGTGCTCCCCATGGTGACACACTTGAATGAATGTATCATTTGTCCATAAGCTCTTGTAATTGCATTTTCAACTCCAATAACTTAAAGGGTACTCATTATATAAGGAGTATTGGACATTGGTTCTCTTCATACTCTTCCAACCATAAAATAAGAACTCACTAACAAACCATTAAGAGACCATTTAACCATAACATAATATAGTTGACTTTCATATATGCGTGGAATTATTTGAATGCATGCATGAGTGTAATTAATAAAATGTTGCAGAATAATTAAGCATAAAAAAACTAAATTTATGGTAGACAAATGCCTATGTTCTTCATTAAGCACATCCACACATACACACATGCGTGTGCATGGGCACATGAAACACGCTCAAATACATTTCCATGAAAAATAATAGAATGGCATTGCACTTTTATGAATAGAGATAGACTACTTAAATTTTAAACAAATATGTTCCAAGAAACTCATTATGTATGAATGATTCATTGCCCTACCATTGGCATATAGTATACATTCCACTTCCAATATAGGTTGTGAGACCACTAGGGTGAAGAAACCAACCTATAAGTTTACAACTCACTCAATCTCAACCCAATTGTTCTTATGACTTAGATAATATACTCATTACATAACACTTTGCGCACCTCATCCAACCATCAATTAACCATGGCACTCTCTTACATCTCTACAAAACACAAGCAAAGGTGTTTCCTTTCTCTACTCAATAGTCCCTAGGGAATATTTTTCCCCTAAAGTTCTTTACAATGTAGGTATAAAGAGTCCAATTTGTTGATTTCATTCAGGGAATAACATGGTAGAGTAGTCAAATCCCGCTAGTGTGATTGGATTTTGAGGTTTTCATTCTATAAGTTGGCCAAGGTTCAAAACTTGTGGTAGTTGGGAGGAGACACCCAAAAAAATCCAACCATTTTAAGGGTTAGTGTGGCCCAGTCCATGTGTGATCCCCGGGTAATTTTGACGGCTTATATGCCCATGGGTCGTGGTTTCTTAGACCACAAGCTAGTCTTGCGGGTAATGGATATGCTAGCAAACAAAAAAAAACATGTTAGAGTAATACTTATCTCCAATACATTTAATGGGCATCAATATCATAGAGGAAGAATGGTTTCATAGACAACCCAACATATGTGCTCAACTATAACCATTTATCTCTCTTCCACATCCTACCAATCACTCATCATAATGTTGATTTCGGTCATTTCTAGATTGGGATATTTAGTAACTATCAAGAACATAGCATGGAGAACTTGTGGAGAGAATGAATATGATAATGGTTAGAATGGGAATAATGATTTTATTTCACATTGGGGTCAAATAATAGGATGAAGGACTTTCATACTTTCCCAAGATGTTTGTACTTTATGCATGGTCCCATAATTATGGTAGGTACACTTACTCACCTACCTCTTCTTGCATTCATGATTGTCTTTCTAAGTCAAATATGATGGATGAGCTTCATTTAAGGCACATTATGAAAAGATCATATCAATTCTTAGACTAGCACTTGGAAATAGAGGCTTTGTTTCCCACTGTTACCCCTTTCATCTTCCCTCTTGTGGACTCGCAACCCATATTGCTCTATCCACAACAAAATTGAACCATAATAAATTATATTTCATCATTAAAATTTGCATAGCTTCATATGCATTGTGGCAAGTCTACCACACAATCCATGGAAAATATATTTGCAACATCTATATGCCTAACCATTATCTATTCGGGCCTTACCCTTGATCCCCACTCTACTAGTCCATATGAATCATATTTACAACATTTACATCACAACATAATTTATTTAAGCTCACATGGCTCAACAACCATAATTGTAACCACACATTTACAATTTATACATAATTTGATACCATATTTTCCAAGGGCCAAAAGTGGGGTATTACAATATGCAAGGTAAATGCACCAAGTGAATGTATCTTGCATAATATTGGTATTTACCCCCTTAAAATATTTATATGGCTATGACCCCCCATCACCCAATGATTGGGTCTTTCAAAACATTAGAATCCTTGTTGTTGTTGACATTCTATAGGACATGAAAAACATCCTTAGCATCCTCAAGGACAACTTGTCAATGAAAAAATATTGCATGAAGTAATGAACTTATTAACATTGCTATGAAAGGAAATTTTTACTTTGATATGTGGTATTTGTTGTGCTACATACATACAAGTAGACCACTCTTCCACAATATGATAAGGATAAGCTTTATCCCAAGTTTTGTGG
>SNQJ01S0027684.1:0-15092 GCA_010110895.2 Picea sitchensis
CTCTGATTCTGAAGGTGCATCAGGCATCAGAATCAGAGGCTGAATGCCATTCAATCTCGGGGAAAATTTTCAACTTCGTCCCCGACAACGGCGCCATAAATGTTGGCGTTGGAAGTCACTCCTGGATTACAACAGGAGCAAAGCCTGACGCCCATAAATTTATGTCACGATTTTGTTTTAAATGGGGTGATCGGATGTGAGTGAACTCATAACAGTATCATTTAACTCAGAAAACTAGGCCATAAATGCATAGGGAAGTGAGGGCCATAACTAACTTCAGTCAGGAATTTGAGTTAAAGCGAGAGTAGAGGGAAGACTAGGGAGAAAAGAGGGGAGACTACTCTGGGCACTAGGCCTTCCAACAACTTGGGAAAGAAAAATGAGACACTAAAATGTGCCTAAATGACACAGTGATAACTAAACACTAATCAAACCTATCATACTATGCAGCCACGACCATTCGGCAGGATCCTCCAATTCCGAATCATTCAGTGTAAGATGAAAAAGACAACGTGGGAGACTGCTTAAGACTGGTGCAGAGATTGCAGTGACCAACCATACGTCATCCTATAATGTGCGACCCTCAGTTGGATCCTCCAATGCCAAGTGTTTTAAACAGCTAACAAACAAAATAAAAGGAAAGAGAAGCTGACTTCCATTAATTTGACAGTCTCAAATCAAAATACATAACCAGAGCTTCCGCAGAAACTTTACAGTTGGGAGCTAAGCTCAACCATCCATCTCTACAAAAATGGAAAAAATGCCTACATATACTTCTCCACTTTCGCCCAGCAGAGGCATCTCAGGACTTTCAAGGTGTGGCGTCTTCTCAGTCAAATCTGGCCTGAAATCCTTTGTCAGACGTCACCTTAACTTTGCATGGCCTTTGCAGGGGAGGTAGCTGAAACATTAAAGGCTGAAATAGCGTGTGCAGACTCCTCTGGTCAGACGAGAACTCGACATGACTTATTTGGAGAAAACCAGCGTACAGGACCATCTCGGGCAGACTGCCTACCAGAACCTCCATGCTTTGCATTTAATGAGTGAGTCGAGGTTTCAACTACCTCCATCCACCTTCATTTATTTTTAGTGAGGACCAAGATCGAGGTCGAGCTGACCTGGTCTTTGGAGAATGTGGTGATCCCTTCTGCAGCTAAACCCGACACTTCGACCCTTTGCGCAGTTCTTTCTATTGCCCCCAAGTGACCATGGGCTCTGACCCTGTGCCTATCTTCAAAGGCGCTTTCGACATTTCACGTTTCATGGATGGGAGGAGGCTGCTCCTTGTGCTTCAAAGTTACGAAAGGTGAGGTGGCGACATAGCCTAATCGCGCGCCATGTACCCCTCCTTGATCGGGCAGCTTGGATCATTTTGGCGAGATTGTGGGCCCCGATCCTGGACGCCTTCGACACTTCACGTCTCGTGACTGGGAGGAGGTTGCTCCTTGTGCTTCAAAGTTACGAAAGGCGAGGTGGCGACATAGCCTAATCGCGTGCCACATACCCCTTCTTGATCGGATGACCTGGATCATTTCGGCGAGACTGTGGGCCCGGGTCTTGGACGCCTTCGGCACTTTGTGTCTCGCGACGGGGAGGAGGCTGCTCCTTGTGCTTCAAAGTTATGAAAGGCGAGGTGGCGACATAGCCTAATCGCGCGCCACGTACCCCTCCTTGATCGGGCGGCTTGGATCATTTCGGTGAGACTGTGGGCCCGAGTCCTAGACGCCTTCGACACTTCGCATCTCGCGGCTGGGAGGAGGCTGCTCCTTGTGCTTCAAAGTCGCGATAGGCGAAGTTGCGATAGAGCCTAATCGTGCACCACGCGTCCCTCTAGATGGATGGTCCTAATCATCTTGACAATATTGTGGGCCCAAATCCCGGACACCTTCGACACTTCGCGTCTCGCTGATGGGAGGGAGCTGATCCTTGCTCTTCAAAGTCGCGATGCATGAAGAGGCGATAGAGCCTAATCACACACCACGTGTCCCTCCCATGTGCTAAAACTTGTGCAACTCCGTGGCTCTGGCTTATCCGATGACCGACGATCTGCTCCATCGATCGATCCTCGCCGTTGAATCCCGGATCGCCCATCTGCTAACACTTAAGTCCGAAATGGACTTCTTCTATGTGTTGTGCTTGGCGCTCATGCCTGCGGCCTTTGAATAAAATGCATTTGATGGGTTTTTTAAGCCCCGTTTCTTCGCATTT
Organism: Picea sitchensis; assembly: GCA_010110895.2. NCBI lineage: Eukaryota > Viridiplantae > Streptophyta > Pinopsida > Pinales > Pinaceae > Picea > Picea sitchensis. The sequence goes on from SNQJ01S0027684.1 coordinate 2,209, forward strand.
ACGCCACGGGCTCGATTCTTGGAGAGAAAACACCCCCTTGCAAGAGTTTGCGCTAACAATTGTATCTATATTATTTTGTGTTAAGTACCTGTTAATAATCTGTAGTCATTTAGTTCTGCTCATAAAATCCAGATCATCTTTCCCGCCACTTCAGAAGTAGTTGAGGACAACCTTCTAAAATATGTGCAGGTTGTACAAGGATTCAGGCAGTCCCGAGCTAAGCGTGTCGGTTGATTACAATTGTAACATATTATTGGTCCTCTACCTCCTCTTCCAAAATTTCCTTTTCCTCGACCTCTTCCAAATCCTCCTTGGTTTCTTGGATTAAACCCTCTCTGATTGTTATACTATGGACGAACTCCTTCTGTCGCAACATTTTACTCCTGAAATCTATACATATTTGAAGTGCGCTCTCTCATCAAATCAAATGTGTGACAATCCTTCTCTTCATGCTCTATTGAATTGCAAAAGTTACAACATTAGTTCCTTGGCGTATTATGGTATTTCTGCAGTAATGGACACTTAGTCAGATGATGTCCCCATTTCTTACATATTTCACAGTATCCCCCTCCTGGTAATGGATTCGGTGCTCCAGTCACCAAACACTGCACAAATGTTGAGAATTCTCCCTTACGGTGGCCTTCAATCCTACACTTGGTACACCAGACTTGTTCCCGCTTCTCCTTCCCTTTTGTAAGCTCTACTAATTGAATTGTCAAGGAAGCTAATTGCATTTGGACTTGCGCCATCCCTCCACCGTCTCCTATAGGAGATGCTTCCAATTTCATTGCAATCTCCAAAGCTTAAGGCTGCGACACAACCTTCTATTGAATGAACGACCGACAAATGTGTGGTAGTAATCCTGCAATAAACTGTTCTTGGTGTTGTTGATTAGTCATCTATAATGTCAATCTATCCATCAAATCCTTAAATCGTTGATCATAGTCCCAAACTAACTCATTCTATACTTTTTTTATTTCCTTCAACTATGTAATGTACTACGATTCATACTTTGGCTTCTTAAACTCTTTCAACAATGTTTGTCTAATTTATGCTAACATCCTAACTTATCCGGTAGGTGTGGTACTCCGCATTTTCATATACCACACTAATGCATGACCCCTAAATTTTGTTGCCAACTGAGCAATCTTTACAATCTCATCCTGGACATTCTTCACAACCCAAATTGTCTCGCATATGAATAGATGTTGTTCTAGGTTCTCCAACCCAACTCCCTGGAACTTAGGTAGTCTGAGTGTGTTGTGTAACCCTGCCATGTTGTTTTATGTAGTACCTCCCCTTAGTGATGTTGGTTGACTCTGACTTGGTGCACTGCTTCTACTACTATGGCTACTGCTACTTTATCTTCCTCGGCTAACTATAAGTGATTTTAATAAATCCTCAAATGTTACTTATGATCTAGGTGATGCACACATGGTCATGGAATCGACACAGGATCTAGTCTGAGTAGGACTTAACAACTCTTCTATTATAGGACTGAACTGATAATTCTCTTCCTCTCCTTCTATGTACAATATTTCTATGTTTTGGACTATTGTGAAAGCCTCTCCCCCCTCAAGATCACTTCGTGACTCTCCTTTCTCACCCCCAGTCTTCAGCCTCTTGTACCTTCTTCCACTACGCAGTTCTCCAAACTCGTCTTCCTCTTCTGATACACCTTCTTCGTTTCTCTGCATCCTCAGTCTCTCCCTTCCTTCTTCATTTCTTCCTTCATTCTTTCCTACCTTCAGAATATCCTTTGGTCATCCCTCTATTCCCCTATTGGCACGAATCCCCTTAGCAATCAGACTCCATCATCATCACACACTTTTTGCATAAAAACATCTTTATCCAGGAAACCAATGATTTCATAAACCTTTTGCGCATACCCTTGAAGAAATCCCTCTCTACAACACTATATTTCTAGGTACAATCCAATGCAAATTCCATAATATAATCCCCTCAGTATGTTCTCCAACCAAAAATCAATTGCACGAGAAGTCTTATTACTTACAGAATTCAACTGTTGTTGGGCCCGATATATGATCATTTTCATGACGGTTATTATACACTTTTTCCATATGTATATATGTGTTTCTGGTCTTTTGAAGGATCTTTTTGAATAATTTGATGATAAAATGGTATGATCGGCGTAAGGTACATGTAATTCATGTTTAATGATTAAATCAAGTTTAATTCATCTTGTTCTGTGATTTCCAAGAGTTAATTCGTGTTTTTCTGCTGTTATAAGGCAAAACTTACCATGTTTCCAGTTCCGGCACTTGATCCGACACTCGTTCCAGCACTCGTTCCGATACCCGATCCGACACTCGTTCCAACACCCAGTATTGCACAAAAACGCAAGGGGAGTTGGCGGTTATGGCATTGACGACCAATGATGGACAAATCAGGCACATGGGTTTTGTTTATCATCGCCCCCTCCAACTACTAAGCTCAAGACAAGTCGATTCAGTTGTCCAAAGAGGGCGATTATTGGATTCCTCCGTTTTGTTAGTTATGGCCTCATTTATTATAATTTACCGAATTTAGAGGTGGTTCGACCCTCCTGTGGTCGACCACCTGGGTTGTAAGCTTATAAATACCGATAGGATGATCATTAGATTGTTAAGCAAGTAGCATAAGCATTAGAATTTCCATAAACTCGTTTTTACCCTATTTTGACATTTCACATTGCCAGAATTGTGCTAGAATTGCGTTTTCATGTTTTCATGGTGAATTCAACCTGTTGAAGTTTGTGGTGTGCTTGTAGAAGGTAGCCACGACTTGCTCGGGGGCCCACCAGCAGTTTGGTGATTGTTCTTATCTTTATTTATGCATTCCGTAATACAAATTGCTCTTTCTTATTACCTATATGTACATGTTTTTATTTAATTAATTAATTTGTTGTAGCTTACTGTTTTACTTCTCTTTTGTAGGTTAAATGATGATATGTGATAGTATGCATTGATCTTGTAGATTAGAAAAGGATTGCAAGTCTCTCTGTCACTATACTAACCCCGCATGCAGTTAGATGTTAGAATGTGCCCTCTTTTATGATTTTATAAATAAGTTTAAAACAAAGTTTTTAGAATAAAACAGAGTTTGATTTGGGTTTCCTTTGATAGGGATTGTTGATGGATGGATAGATTTAATTCCCGTTCTTAGTTATAGCTTGCTTACTTCAGTTTTAGATAGACTTCATTTGTTTCGTTAATGTAATTGTCAATTTACTTCTTGATATGATAGTTTAATTTATGTTTTTAATTCATCATAGCTTGAATGATTAAGAATAGACATATCATAGTTTTCCTTTACGCAATTTCCTTTCATAGATTAAAATGTAATTAGATTTCTTAGTTAGATAATGATGTTCTCATTATGATGTTAATGGTTTATGCATGAATATGCAGGGTATTTAACGTTATCTTTGTCATGGCTAAATTCTCGTTGGATTGTTTAATGCATACCTTCCATTTTTCCATTGAGATTAGTGTTGAGTTTATCCCGCTTGAATTGTCCTTTGTTGTCAAGTGCCATCGAGATATCATCCGTCACCACCGAAGGCATTCATACAATCACCAACATTACATTTGAATGTTTCATAGATTAAAGATAGTTTGCCGGTTTCATAAGTTAGAATATAGTTTTATTGTTGTTATAAGGTAGTTAGTCTTTTGCTTCAATAGATTTAAGAGCAGTTTTGTTTATTGTAAATTAGGCATTTCGTTGGTAGTCCTTCTTGTTTTCAATAAAGTGAATTTCATCTCATGCATTAGAAATAGTTTTGCATCAAGCATTTAGTCCACTTGCCTCTTAGGCTAGATAGTTGTTCAATGAGAAATCTTTGTTTACTTGTCTATTTGCTTTAGTTGTTTTTGCTTACTTGCTTATTTTTCTTTAGTAGGTTAGTTAGGTGTCTTTGTTTACTTGTCTATTTGCTTTATAGGTTAGATAGGTGCCTTTGCTTACTTGTTCATTTATTTGCTTTCATAGGGTAGTTGCTCATTAAATGTAGGTTGGCAAGTTAAGACAGTTTGCTTTTGTCATTTTCTTATTGACATGCCTAGGTAGTTGCTTTTGCTTATTGTCATAAACTAGTTTGCTTTAAAGTAGGGTTTACTTATTTTTCTTAGAATCATCCATCAGTCCTTGGCCCAAAAGTACTTAGGTTAAATAGTTTCAATTTGTTTAGTAGGGTTTGCTCATTAGAGAGGTTTTCTTGAGTAGATTAGTCGTAGATAGCCGCTTTCATTAGTTAGATTACACTCCTACCAACCTTTTACCTTTGGCATATATTTTGCTACAACTCTAAGTTTACTTACCCCGGGTTGACAATTTAATTGAGGGTAGTTTAGTGTCTTTTATAGTACATATAAATCGCCTAACAACTGTCTTACCAACTTAGGAGTCCAGTTCCTCGACACTGTAGTTCGATACCTTCTAGTATTCTCCACTAATCTTTCTAACCACTCAGTTAAGGTAATAAAAAATTCACCATAGAAAATCTCATGCAGCTCTGTGTACAGATACCTTTGCATCCATTGCTCATCGATCATGTGAGGGTTTCTATTCTATTTCTAAGAAAATTCTCGTTCCTTCCTTTGTATCCATTCAATGATCTCTTTCTTAGTCGGCCTCCAAAACATTCCCTCAATCACAGATTCTAGGTCATGGATATGGAACCGTTTGTTGGCACGTGGTTGTAAGACCCTAGGTTCAGTTTATTCTACCAACAAACTCTGTAGACACCAGCCCTTTCGACATACCTGCATGTAAGTGAAGTCTCACCTGAGACATCTATTGGCCATACATGAACAAGTTTCTACATGGATGAGGGGATGGGAGGCTATCATCATATTCATTCTTACTTATCTACCATGTGTGTTGTATTTTGTATCTCTTTCCCTTGATTAATTAGTAAACTTCAATTATGCAACATCATTGTGACACAGATTGCAACATAAACTATTCACTGTAACATTCGTCTTTACTGCACATCAATCATTTACTACACAGATCTAGATCTAGTTATACATAAATAGAACATTGATGAACAATCGTATAAAAAGACATTCAGACACATAATTTAACGTGGTTCACCCAAACTTTGGGCTACTTCCACAATGAATGGCTTATTTATTATTCTTTGTGCAATAATCTTATGCTTGTGCACTACACTTACAATAGATATATCATGATGTATTTCCCCATCTTTCAAAGCCGCTCTGCAGTGCAGGCCTCTCTCTGCAAAACTCTCCCTAAACCTTTAGACATAGACTCTCTTTCATCCTCAGTCTATTCTCTCAGCATCAACAACTTTCGTCCTTCAACAACCTATTCTACCCGACCCATTACATATTTATACATATAACTTAGGTCTCAAAACCCTATTCGCTTATCCCAAAACCCTATGACAACTCATTGTTCGGGCGTGTTTTTCCTATCTTTTCATCTGCATGCTGCCTTTACATTCTTGATTGTTGTCCTTCCTACTTGTGTGCATCTATCCGCTTTTGCATTCCTAACTTCTTTTGTGCGTGCCCTCATTCTTTGTTCTTCGAACTGCTTGTCCAACAAAGGTCCATAATGACCCACTATCCTTTGTCTACAAAAAATTATTCAATTTTGAGCTTCCATAGCTCAAATTTCTAAACCATTAAACTTCTAAGCAGTATGGCTGCAAAGGTTGTGTTTAGGAATCAGGTTTGAGAAAAAAGCTATGAAGAGAAGTTGTGACAGTCAAAGCGCAATATTCTTGGCAAAGAACCCAACTTATCATTCTAAGACTAAGCACATTGATGTACAATACCATTTCGTGAGAGACATGGTATAAAGAAACAAGGTGTTGTTGGAGAAATTAGACACGTTGGAAAACATAGAAGAATCTTTGACCAATTCTATGAGTGTCATGAAGTTCTCTTGGTGAAAAGAGGCAATGGGAATTGTTGCCTTGGGTCTGTGAACGATATTTTAGATATCTCCTGGTTTCAGTAAAGAAAACACGTGGGAGAATGTTGGGTTGTTATATTCTTTGCAGTGAAAGTCTAGTCAAGGTGGATCGATTTACAAGCGAATTCGAAGAAATCAACAACAATTCGAAGGTCGAGGTGGTTCAACTACGTAAATTTGAAGTCGAAGATATCGACAACAAGTCGAAGGTCAAGTTCGTTCGACCGGGTAAAGTCAAAGTCAAAGATATTGATAACAAATCGAAGGTTGAGGTGGCTCGACTGGGTAAAGTCGAAGTCGATGATATCGACAACAAGTCGAAGGTTGAGATGGTTCGACTGGGTAAATTCCAAGTCGAAGATATTGACAACAAGTCGAAGAGCTCAATCGATAAGAGGTCGATAGGCGGGCGCGTGGAAACCGACTGAAGACCGAATGAAGGCCAAATGGTAGTCGACTGGTAATCCAACTTGGTAGTCGACTGTAAAAAAATCCCGAGATTCACAGGATTTGTAGGCCAGGCCTAGCTATAACCAACCTCACTGATCCCACTCAATCTTTTACACCGATGTCTCCGGCCCCATTTTATTTCTGTTCTGCATACTTTTTATATCTGGTATATTGCATAAACATTAAAATAAAATAACATTAAACATTAATTAATATAAAACATTAATTAAAAAAATATATAATTAAAAACAATTAATAAATAAATAAAATAAAACCATTTAATAAAACAAATATAAAAAAATTTAAATTAATTAAAACATATAAATTAATAAAATAAAACAAAATAATAAATAAATAATAAATAATAAATACATATATTAAAAAAAAAATAATAAAAAATAATAAAAAACAATAAAAAACAAATATTAAAAAAACAAAAAAAAAATCAAACAACACTCACACACTATGCACTCGTCCCCCCAAAAACAAATCCACGTCCCTCATTCACTCGGATCCGCCCCCGCCCCCCCTCACGTCCCATCAAGACCTTGGGGTCCAAGTTGGTGGTATTAGGAGGGACAAGTGTCACGTCCCGGTGAACGCAGAATGATCTGCATGGATTTGTAATTGTTTTTGGGTACTTTTCTTTAGGGTTTTCCTACTGTAAAGCCTATAAAGAAGGCATGTTGTAATGTTGTAAATACTAATCAATAATCATAGAGGTTGTTGGTCATACAAATGTAAGTGGGATTGGCTACAAGGTTGTTCTTGTGTAAATCAAGAAGGTATGATGTCGATTGTGTCTTAGGTGTAGACCAATGTTAGGCATGTAACCTTTTATTCTGAATGAATAAGACAACAAGAGAGAAAGATGCTCAATGAATGATGGTTTTCTCATTTGGGTTTCCAGGGTAAAATATCCGTGTACCATGTGTTTGATTTGTCATTTACTTTCTTGTTTAAATCTTTCTTCTTCTCTTCTACTAGGTTTAGTGTGGAAGTGTTCCTCATTTTCTAACACATTGGAATAGCTCCATTTGACGTCCATGGCACCAAACAAACCATCTAGGAGATCTCGTGGCATCATTTGTGTAATTTTTTTCGATACTAATTTGGATGGTTTTGCCACATTCTCCTTTATTATGAAACTATGAAAATGAGCCATTTATCTCATCAAGATGAGGCGAGGCGATTTTATGTGTAGTTTTGTTTATTTGAGAGTGTCTCTTTATGTACCTCACCACAACTCTTTATGTAACATCAAGTCACATTTCTCTGCAAATGTTTCTACCCCAATGAGAGTCTTAACTTTTCCTTAAATTTCTAGATTGCTTAAAGTGTTGTTCGTCCTTAATGCAATGTCTTTGGTTTGCCTACCAAACAACAACATTGTCTCCATTATCATTGATCCTCCTTAATCTCGACGGTTGTTCGAGTTTAAGTTGCAAATTTGAATTCAATCTCTTTAACTTATGCCATTGATGTTTCATTTTTGTTGGATTTTATAAGTTGGGCATTGAATCAATTAGGTTGTAGTGACATGATTGGTCATATTTTCACTGAATCATGCTAAAAAACGTCCCTTCTCACTTGCAATTTCACGAGTGTAATAGATGATCCAACAATTTCCCTCCTCTTAATCATGTCTGAAAGATGCCATAACTCCCATAGCTACTCCACATGCACCGAGTTCAATTCCTCATACTAGTACATGGCTTTCAATGACTTCTTTTCCTTGTTCTAATCCACGACTCTAATCAACGATTAGGAAAACAAGTTTCCTTCTCACTACAATGTCAATTTTTCCCTCCGACTTTCTAGACCTATCCATGAATTACCATTGTATATTCCAATCATTTTCAAAGGCATCCCATGGCATGCAGTTGTAAGGACGATAATAAATGGCCTATAAGTACGTGAGATAAATACTTCCCAAGTTGATGGGATAGGGTGATATAAAGGAAATGAGTCAAAAGCCCACCTTGCCTCTAAATACTTTATAAAAAGGAAGGTTCCGATGAATAAAATGTAAGTGTAAGTTTTTCTTACACCTTGCGACCATTATAGCATCCAAGGACGTGGAACTATTAGAGCATTATTTATATCCATCAATGCTAACTGTTTTATGAATGGAACAACAAAATGTCTTTCCCTTACAATAAAACGAAACTTCCCTACGAACTATGTGATTTGTACCAAGATTTTTTTTATCGTAGTCTAAACGTTCATAGTTTTGATTTGTAATCAGAATTTTTATTTAAGAGTTTTTGTTTTTTTTAATTTTTTTTAGTGATTTTATTCTAATGAGGAATGGTTGGATTTGTAGATTTGAATGACTAAGTTTATATAATAGAAATGTTTCATGTTTTTCATCATACTAAATCTAGAAATGCAATTTAAACAACAAAAAATAACAATTTTGTTTAAATTTATATAACTAGCATAGCCACAAATTCGTTTGCAAAAAGACGGCTTGCAAAACCTGAATCGCCGGGAAAGAGAAACCTCCCAGAGGTGGACGGAAGGAGTCACAAGGAGTTGGTTGGAAGGAGACAGTTTGTCCAGAACTTGGCTGGTGAAGGCCAAAGATTTAGGTTGGCCTAGAAAATGAAACCCTAATCACTCATACTTGGCAATCAACTAACCACCATAGTAAATTTTAAATATGATTAAGTAAAAGTAAAAAAATAATATGTAACCTGATGTCTTTATAATAGTGAGGAAGTTAGTGGTTGAAACCACAACCATTGATTTATTGAGACTACTAAGAATATTCCATCAATATTTAATCTTGTCCATACAAAACTGATTAAGCACTAAAAACCTATTAAATGTGCCCATGATTAATAGATGTACAATGCGTAATATCTGGTTGGTCACAAGATTCGAAAACGCAGTGACGAGGAAATTGCCAAGAACTTCTTGCTTCCACCGTTCAAATTATGGTAGTAGTTCCTTCCATATATAACGACTAGGTTTCTTCAACGAAATAAAAATTTCAGAAATCAACCAGGTCTCAGTGTTGTTTAGTTTTCAATTGATTGGCCAAGTATCGAGATATTAATACTTAGAGAGAGTAACAAAGGCGCAGCTGGTAGGTCCTTCGAAATTGTGACGAGGACCAAAATATTAAGGTTGAGCGCGCAATCCCAATCTCTGCCAACACATCTTCAATCCCACTTCTTTGTTATTGTGTATCCGATGGTAACCTCCTCCACATCCACCTCACATGGCGGCAATGACAACAACAACTATGTCTTAGATGTCTTCATTAACCACCGTGGCCCCGATGTCAAGAAAACCTTAGCCACCGATCTCTACCATCGCCTTAGCAAACATGAATTGCGAGTATTTTTAGATCAGCACGAATTGCAAGAGGGAGTGAACATAACTTCACAAATTGAAAGTGCCATTTGAACAGCCTCTGTACATATAGCAATTTTCTCTCCTGGCTATACGGATTCATAGTGGTGTCTCGATGAACTCGTACTGATGGTGGAGTCTATGTCAAAGTCGAGGTCCATCATTATCCCGGTCTTCTACAGCAATTCTTCGAAGCTTCGCTGGATGCGAGGCAAAAATGGAGTCTACGCTCGAGCTCTCAGCGTGCTCGAACAGAAGAAAACATTTGATGGTCGACCACTATACGACTCCAGCATTATTGAAAAATGCAGGAATGCTCTCTCTGAAGCTGCAGAAATAAAAGGTTTCGACCTAGAGAAGTATAACGGGTGAGAACCCTACCCTTCCCTTCCCCTGTAAATTTGTTTGATAGATAGATGGCATTTATGTAGTCATTCTGCAGGCGAACTTATCGCCATTTATTATTGGTTTGCTTTTCATTTTGAAAGGAATAAAAGTTGTGAACAAGAAATTCGTATGCGTGGTAGCAATAAGCACTCTCGGAAAAAGACCAATAAAATCTCTTTTCTCTTGGGAAAATAATTGAGAATAAACAAATATTCTAGAGCATTAGAAACAAGCAAAGAGCAAAAGCGAGTGAAATTCATAAATTGTCACAGTTATAATGATTAGCACAGTCGTGAACTCGCGGCTGAAGGTATTGGCTGAAAATCCATGCCCCCAATAATCTCAATATAAAACTCTGTAATCTCTATGTGGTAATTTATTAATGTGATTAGGGAAATGTTAAAAAGTAAACATGTTAACTGATGCTTTGATAAATGCAAGAAAGTTATGAATAATAAATCTGACCCATTGATTTTGGAGGACGACTAAGAATATGCCAGCATCTTCAATGCATAGCCATCAGATTAGGGTTTAAGGTTAAAAGATTATTAATTGTGCCCATTGTCAATAGGTGTACGCCTTTAGACGTAATTACTAATAGACTAATAAAAGTAAAGTTAGATATTGATAACCTGAAAGGCCAAAAATGCATAGTTTCTGGGCTCAATTAGTTCCCGGTCTTCTATAGCTTGTTGTGGAACAATAGTTCTCTTAAGGGGGAGACAACCCAAGGAGTTAAATGTGATTAAAACTTCCCACTGATGCAGAGAGATCATGGACATATGCAGCTTTATTTGTTTCTAGTGAGAGTTAATGATAAAGATCAAACAAAACTTACATCACACATCACTCAACTATTCAGAAATTCATCTTCCCGTCCATAAACTGAGTGCTTGTATTGTTTTTTAAGATCTTTAGTTTTGCTGAAAGTGACTTTGAGTTGTTCAACCACTGTTAATGTTTGGTTTTTTTTCACAGTTTTAATTAGTTACTAAGTTTTAATTAAATTTTATAAAATTAGAATAAATTTTTTTCCATTCTCAAACAAATTTCACTTAAAAACTTAGATATATATACTTCTTTTCTAGTTTTAATTCAAATTTAGAATAAAATTTTTTCCAGTCTAAAACAAATTCTACTTAAAAACTTAAATATATATACTTCTTTTCTAGACTTAGATATATATATATTTCCTTTCTAAAATGACTATGCATTTTTTCTCACTTTATTTCTTATTATACCTCCTGTCTGCCGCATGGTATATGGGATAGGATAAATATCCCATTGACCAGGTATTAATTCATAGTTAACCAAAAAAATTGCTAATAGTTTTCTAAAGTTTTACATTACAGATTTTTTTTTTATTTCTTTTATCTACTTAAAAACATTTTTTTTCCAATCTAATTGGTTAGTAAAACCAACCCTTTATTGTCAGAGCTATCGCTGAAAATAAATTTATTGAGGACGGCTGAAAATAAATTGGTTAAATGTTAACGTTAAAAACATTTTTTTCCAATTTAATTGGTTAAAACCAACCCCTTATTGCAGCGGCTGAAAATAAATTTATTGGCGACGGCTGAAAATAAATTTGTTAAATGTTGAGGTGAAATGCTTTCTGGATTTCGCCTCGAAGCAAGCACGCGGGGCTAGCCTCTGGATGAGAAACTCATGTAGTCCAGTAGTCCAGGCCATTAATGACTTCTCCGTGGCAAACTAAAGCATTAACCTGCACATTAAACAAACTATTAAAACGGGCATTCAAACCCATAAAACTATAGCATTAACCAATTGAAATTGAGTTGGATTTCTGATTCCTCTGTTCGCGGTTGAAATGTTGCGTTCTCCTGAGTATTTCCAACGGTATGAAGAAGAACTTCGTCGGGTGATCATTTCGATGCACATGGTATTAACTTATCCGATTAGAATCGGGGCACTTAGTCATCGACTCCAAGTAGGACCTACTCCATTGAGGCATTAAAAAATCTACCATATTCATCCTTGTTCACGGACTGCGTTCTCTATTTTTATCCTTCCATCCTTCTCTGTTGAAAGAAACAATCAATCGTTGGTTAGTTGAATAATTTTCATTTTCACTCTTTGTAGCTCATCAAAAAGACTCTCAACCCTGTGTTCCATCTCGACCATCTTCTGTAGAATCCTGAAGCCATGATCTGAAGGCACTTCTGACAGAAACTTTTTAGCAACACCCTGGTTCACATGTTTCAAAAAGAATAATTTGATCCCTTTGCACAATATCCTATTCTAGAATACTTTATAAACATGGAAGCATTGCACAAGGAGATACAACTACAACATTGTTCCAGGGTGCAAAAGATGACTGGGTCATTGAGGTTGCTTGAGAGACGGTCTCATTTAGATATACACCTTCAGATGTAACTTTGAAGTGTTCTCTTTGCTGTGAAAACGCTACTTTCAATTTATCTAATAATTTATATGGCTTGGAATAGCTATCAATATCTTTTGCTCCATGCATTAATGGGCCGCTATAATTTCTATGCCGAGGTCGTCTTTCATGCCTTTCTCTGTCTCCATCTCCAGTTCCCCTTCTGGAGGAAGTGATGACATGTTCTGAACCAAGTGGCTCACTTGAAACTTTGCGGCCATGTACATGACCATGGAAAATATCGTCTATTTGAATAAGGCCCTCTATCCCTGGAATTTCCAATATCATACATTCCAGAGTGTTGAGAACTGATACACTTGCCCAATTGGGT